>JAVHNF010068272.1:0-25023 GCA_034783455.1 Micropsitta finschii | reverse complement strand
TCCCCTCCTCCCTGGCAGAGCATGAGACTCACAAAGTCCTTGGTCAGGCTAAACATTTGAGCAGTAACTAAAAACATTGGTGTTAATCAGCTCTGCTCCCAGGCCGAAAGTCAAAAACACAGCACTGCACCAGCTACTAAGAAGGAGAAAAAATGACTGCTGCTGCTAAACGCAAGACAGCCTCCTTAACCCAAGAATTAAAATGAAAGAAGACATATGAACATAGGTTGAAGGGGAGTGTGTTGAGATTTGTTGTCTAAAAGTTAGGAATTAAACAAGGTTTGAAACCCCAAAATGGTTCTGGAGGTTATTTTGTAGGTGTAAATGGGGAGATGGTGGCAGGCAGAGGACAAAGTGTGCAGCTTGGAGTGTTAAAAAGAAGCAAAGGGAGTAACAAGTGTAAATGGAGGAAAAAACATAATTAGTAACAAGGGAATTTGGAACAGAGATAATATGCAAGTTCCCAGTGGAAAAGGCCTCTGGATGAGGACGAAGAACCAATCTTTAATGCTGTTTGAGACATGAAGTCTGAACAAGGAAGACAGGCAGTCATCAGCATGAGAAAGGTTTTAGTATTAGGTTGAAGATAAATTTATTTTAAAGTTCAGAAGTTCATTAACTCCATATGGTCTGCTAGATACAGAAATAAGTTCATTTTCTGTGTTCCTTGTAAGTCATGGTACTGCTTGTACTGTAAGATTTATGTTTGATTTTTTGTCCTAAGATGTTTTTCCTGTAGCAGTTGATACGTTCTAAAGCTTTCATAGAATAGAAGTATAGAATAGTTAGGGTTGGAAAGGACCTTAACACCTTTAATAAACAATACATTAATTTTAGGACTTACTGGTGATTTTTCCTTACCACCAAAAGGCTTATTGTCCTAGCTCAAAATAATGGGTACTTTTTTCTCAAAGACTGAATTTCAAGTCAGGAATGTATACAACATTATATATCAGTATGCTTATATGCATATGTAAGTACACACTTTACCATTGTGATGTCTCTGTCGTTTTTGAGCCTTGGTTACACACAGTGTTATTTGCTGTCTATTATTTTTTCTACATGTTTGTGCTTAGTGCAAGTATACACCTCCAGTTCAGTGTAAATCACCTGAACCTTCCCACTCTTGATGAAAAAAATGTGAATTAACATGTTGTACCCTGAGTTCAACGCTACAGGTTTTGTGCACAGAATGGCCTCGGTGATGTGGCTCAGAGTAGGGCAGCAGAAGGGTCTTCTGGCATTCCTTTCTCCTGGGGGCTGAGCTATAGCAGCTGTGGCTGCTGGACATCCATGGGGCCCACCATGGGGCTCTGATGGTGCTGCAGGGCTGAAAAATCCTTCTCAAAGTAGATAAACTCCTTATATAGCCAAGGCTGAAGCCAAGTAAAAAACCTGCTAATGATAGCTAAGGAGGTCCATGGATTTCAGTAAGGTCTGGATGGGTTTTCACTCCTTTTCCTTGGCTGTCTTCCCCAACCTGCAAAGTGAGGATGCCAGCTGACAATGTTGGGATAGCTATGTGGAGGCAATAGGTTTTAACTATTGAGAGTCACAGCACCATCACAGCTGGTTGCAACTATAATTCTCTCAGTAATTAAAAGTCAACATAATAGACTGAAGTTGAAACACTAGACATTACTGTTATGGTGCTGGTCATCTAGCAAGCAGCCTTCCATCTGGCTCTTCTTCTTGTTCCTGCAGTGACCCACAACATCAGTATTTCCAGCAGCAAATTCTCAGCATGACTTGGGCTAAACCCCACAGAAACAGCAATGGAGCAAAAGTACAGCAAGCACTGAAAAGTTTCAGCGGGTTTTGCAGCATTAAGTGCCTTCAGAGTAATTTCACATTCTAAAATCTTTACAACAGAAATAAAAGAGTTTTGTTTCCATTCTGTTGTTATTTGGTGTGAATTTGGCATCCTAAAGGCCCTTTGGCATTGTATATGTTCTTCCAAACCAGCTTTCAATGTCCTGAGAACAATTATATGGGCCTGAAATTCACAACTGAAATCTATTTTGATTTATTTACATGTAATTGTCATGCAACCAGATACTGTTTTCAATTCGGCGTTATGTTCCCAACAAAAAGGTTAATGGAAATCAAAAGTAATTAGCACTCAGTCCTCCTTTTATGCAAACCAGAAGAGGATTTGTGATATTTTGTTGCTGCTGCAAAACACGTGCAGTAACATAAAACTGCTTTGCAGGTTAGCACATTTTTTCCTGTTTGATGATGCTTTCAGTGGTCTTCTCTAAAAATCAGAGGAAGGAACAGTGTGATTCCATTGCCTGTGGTGGATTTGGAGTCTGGTACCAAAACCAATAGGGAAATCAGGTGAAAGACGAAGATTTAACCAATTGAGTGAGATACTTGTTGATAATTACATGTTCAGGATAATGAATGCTGGTAGTTTCCATCAGCCTGTGGCTGTTTGCTGCAGTGGTAGCCATCACTGCAGCTAAATTTTGGTATTACTGTTCCTCTTGAAAATTTCCTTTATTTGCTTTTATCTGTTATAATTTCCATATTCCTTCTGACCTTTGCGGACAGCAGCAGGGAGGGGGGGAGTTCTCTTTTCTTTCTGTGCCTGTAACAAATTTTGGTTGTGAATTTCAGGCTCATGTAATTATTCTTCTAGAATAGTGTTTTCTATGTTAATCATCTCAGTAGGGTGTATGGAAGTTGTTTCTAGGGGTTAGCCGCTTGCTTATACAAACACTTCTCATATTCATTTTGCTTTCATTGCCTCGACACTCCTCCAGCCCTTGCCATATGGAAAATGTAGGACATACCATGTTGCCTAATCCCTTATTTTCCCCTTTGTCTGGCAGTCTTTATGCTACCTCCACCCCAAAGCCTTCATCAGGCTTATTTTACTCCTCCTTGCCTGAGAGCAGCCCACAAGTCTGTACAGAACACACACACATGCACAGACACATGTATGCATGTTTACATACATATATATGAATGTATTATTTTCACATTGGCTGGGAGGACAACATGGTTTACATCATCACATCTATTTCCCTGACCTTTTCAAATAACTCCTGTCAAGTTTCAGTGTTGTTTCAGTTTGTCTTAGCAGCATGTTTGTAGTTGAATTTATGTAATATTTTATGGCTTGATTCTTTTCTCCCTCATCGAACTATACTACAGGGAAGAAATTTTGGAAAAAATAAATACCTCCACAAGAAAATTACTGTGCAATATACCACTCTAATGCTAGAATTTCACTGCTTTATAAGTAATTTCATGTATAGATGAGGAACAGACTTCTGATTTACTACTGTCTGCCTGAATTAGTCATATATGGTAAATTTCTGTAAAAGGGTCATATTTGACCGAAGGTGTCTGTTATTGTTGGCATGAAGTGGTATGCTTTCCAGAGCTGCTAGACTACTCATGGCACTGGACCAATTTGTTATTTTGGGAGTAGATAAAGTCTTTGTTTAGCCTCTGGCACTCAGCATAGCTCTTAAAAATGGCTTTCTTTGTTTTGCTTTAGGTTTTCTGTTGCTCTTAAATCTGTTCCATTCTATGGGGTTTTGTCACAGGAGACAAGGGCCCTGAGTATTAGGTGTTCTCTCTCTTGGATGTCTTCCCAGAGGCTTAATTTCAGGTGGGTTGGAGGGGCACAAGTGCAGATACTGTAGATACTGTACTTTGCAGTGTCAGCACTCCTACGTTTGGCTAAGACCAGCAGCTGCCACTATTGCTGGTGTTCACTAGATGTCAGATATGGTTTTTATATTATATCACACCACCTGGAGAAGTTGGATCGTATTTTTTTCCATGTGTGTTATCTCACTGTGTACAACTTGGAGTCAAACCCAGTAGAGGACTGGACAGTTAAAGGAGAAGCATGTTTATACCTGACTGCAAAGCTTCCTCAGTTCCTCATTTGAAGATTGCTGGACCTTCATATTTACGCAGATCCAGAGCTGACCCAGCTCTGGCATAGAGGTCACCTCAGGGTGCGGAGGATGCCTGAGGCCAGCCAGGATCCTAACCAAAATGTTCCTGCCCCACAGCCATTGCCATGCTTAGTACACAGACAGGATTGTTCTCACAGAAACACCATTGCCAGCTTCCCCAAAAGCAGCTTGTGGTGCTATTGTGTGAGATAATCTTGCAATTAGAGCAGTCAACAAGGGCCTGGGAAACTCGTATTTAGCTCTTTTTCCAGAGGGAGAGGATGCCAGTGGTCCCAGAGGCTTGTCCCCTTTGCCAGGCTCCAAGCTGCCCTGTGAGAGTGGGGCTGCTAGGCCTGGGTGCAGAAGAAGGGGATAGCCTGTGCTGTTGGGGTGAGGGTTTATCCACCCTGCAGTTCCTTATGCTCAGGGCTGCTTTAGTTCATCACCCAAGGACTGCTCCCTGTCAGAGCATGCTAGCAGTTACCTAGGGAAACAGGGAGTCCAGGGCTTCCCCATCAGAGGCGTCTGGCCCTGGGGCAGTAGAAACAGACAGCTGCTCCCTATTCCTCCGTTCACTCTTCTCCATGAACTTGCTCTGCAAGACCAGGAGTGCCCCAGCCTTGGCTGGCCCATTTCCTTGGATACTGACCAGAGAAGAGGGATTTTTTGCCCTAGGAATCCTGAGCAAGGGCTCTGACCAGTTACTGTCCCAGCTGCTACCCATCCATCTCTTCCAGCTGTGGTTTGGAAGACAAGCAGGCTGTTCTGTTTTCAAAAGCTATGTGCTGGGTGCAGAGGAAGGGATGCCTCTGAAGCCATCACACAGCCAGAGTGCCAAGGGGCTGGACTAAAGGCTGCTTTTGCCTCCTGGTCTCTACCTCTCTGTAGTAACTCCTTAAGCTAAGCTGGGTTCCTCCTGCTCTGAGGCACCTGTGTGTATCATATACACAGCCTAACTGCTGAGCCATAGGGACTCAAGCATCCACACTGCTCCCAGGTCTGTAGGCTTGATCCCAGCAGAAGCTTTCATCCTGTTACACAGCTGGGACAGACTCTGTGTGGCTCAGGAGGTCAGTGGACTCCACTGATTTACAGTCTGGAGCAATTGGTTGGATTTGGGCTCTGTATTTAAAGTATTTTTATCAAACGAGTTCCCAAAAATGGCTTTTGTTCAGTAAAATGAACACTTAAGGATATACCTGAAATCCCATCAGCTTGAATGACTCTTAAGTAGGCTTCCCTTAGTAGCTTTGCAGGACAGGGCAGTGACCTCAGGAACTGATTTTGCTGGCCTTGCTCAGACACATGGCTCAGGTCTTGGAGCTGAGTGAGGATTTGATCCTCCACAGAAGACATGACCACCCGTTTGGATGTACAGCATAGAAATGATACTGTGCTGTCTTTCTGTACTCTCCACGGCATGTGTTCCAGACGGTTCAGCAGAGATGGTAGACTTAGAACATTTATGCACTTGAAGCTCATAAAATATGTTGCACTCCGCAGCCTTTTGAACTGAAGCACTTCCATACTTTCTAAAGCACTTTTTAAAACAGCAATCAATGAAAATGTCTCCAGGAATTCAGTTTTCCAGGATACAGCTCCTCATTCATCTTGAGTACAAAGTTACGCTGCAAAAGGCCCAACTCAGCAAACTCAAACCCGTAAATTTACCTTAAGCCCCAGGGGAGCCTTGCTGAGTACCATTCTGGCTTGTGTTAGCATGTGTTTGAAGAGTCTGAACACAGAGACCTGATGTTGGAAATATTTATGACAGCTTGACAGCATTTGTTTGGAAATGTCACTCCAGCTGCACATGGACCCCACTCCAGCCCTCAGACAAGCAGCAAGTGGGAGTCACTGGTGCCCTGTGCTACAGGTGCTCTGAAAACAAAAGTTTAAATGATTTACAAAGGGATGAGAAAGAGAACGAGCTCCAAATTTCTGCTCTGGTTAAAAACATGTTTCAGCAAAAGGCAAGTACAGTTTAGATGCTAAATGTCAGCTCTCAGTGTTGCTAAAAATGTAGGGCTGAGCTATGTAGTCCTTCATCAGTGACTGTTTGAGGCATCTGGATCTCCTGAAATCTCAGCTGAAGTATCTGATGTAGATAGTGCTGTGGCACAGGTGCCTGCACTATCCCTGCATCCCTGTTCTTCTGAGGCCCAGAGCTCCTAACTGCTCCCACCACCACCACTTTTGCAGGGCCTGAAATGGAGGACATACTCCACCATCCTCATATATAGCCTCTTGATCCTGGAGTAAAGGCTTTGAAATCTCAGAGATGTTATTAAGTTTGTTTGTAATTCAAGTGAAGTGACAGGACAAGGAAGAAGGGAGATCACGCAGAGTGTAGCAGTTAGCTCATGAGGGCAGGCTGGTGAGCAGCATTTCAATGAAGGTTTGAAAGGCACGTGTGTATACTATTCCTGGCCAGATCCTGAAGTCCTCATGCTGCTATTTGCTCAAACAGGCTGTTAACATCAGAGGGTTTATCTGTACTGGATGAGGTATACACAGAATGAGAGCATCAGTATTTGATGTCTCCTAGTAAGGGAGTATGTTTTAACAAGCAATTTGAAGGGCGAAAGGAGGTGAGGAGTTGGACAGGAATGCAGGTCTTTTGCTCTATAGCTAGAACGCTTTTTAACACAGAAGAGCACTGTGGGTACAAGAAAGCTTGGCTTCTTCTTGATTCCTTGTTTTGGCCAACTCATTGCTGTGCTTGGTTTTGGCTGAGTGGTTGTAGTGGCTTGTTTCCATGGTCCTTGTTGGCTCATCAGTTTTACTCAATTCTTCAGCATTTTCAAAGGGACCAATTAAGGCCATTTCCTTGAACTACATCATTAGGGACACTGCTCAGTTCACACACTTCTGTCACATGCCAGATCTGGTGCAGCTGTCCCATGTTTTGGGTCTTGTGTGCAGCTTCCTTTTGTGGAACTGGGATTTCTCCTGTCTGTAGGAGAAAAGTTTTCTATCTGACTTGAATTTCCCCAGGCCTAGAACGATACCCAACAGGAAACTGGAACCTGTGTTTCTTTTATTTTAAATACATCTTCACAAACTTCTGCCATAAAGGGAGCTCTGAATTACTGGAAGCAGGGCAAACGGCATCCCTCGGGGAGCACTCTGTAGTGTAGGGAAACTTTCTGTGATAGGATTTGGGTCTTAATTTAAGGTTTAGCTAAAATAAAGATGTCAAAATATTGATCTTTCCAAACTGTATGCAGCATGTGAATCTCAGCTGGCTGCTGAGATTTCACTTCAGTCTGCATCAGGATTGCTGATGTGAATCACTAAAGGGTTCATTTTCTCTTTTGGTGTGGCTGCTAGTGCTCTAAAGTTTTCAGTTTCATACTTTTTTCATGAATATTACTTACAAAATTACACATTAAATGGGTTATCTTTTTGGCTATAGATATATATGTGTGTGCATATATACATACATATATATATACTATATACTATATATATATATGTAGTGGTGTGGTCAGTGATGTTTATTGAACAAAGCTAAAGCCTGGGCCAAAGTCAGTGCCTTCTCTATGTCTCTTAACAACAAAGTAATGTTGAAGGACTATATCTAGTGTCCTACAGTACCTGGCAATGGCTTCATTTGCCTACTTGAAGATTTTTTAGCATTTTATTTTGTGGAGAAATGAAATGTATTTCTTTTTTAGCTTGGATGAGAGGCTTATGGACATTTTCATCTTTGTTCTGACTATAAACATTACTCCTCAGGAAGTTAGGATCTAAGAGCAGAAATGATGCTTCATCTTTGCTTTGTTTCTTAATGAATTAAACAAGTTTTTTTTCTCTTGTCCTGGGCTCTGGCAGGCCTGAAATGCAGGACTTATGGATGTGGTAATGGCTGCTTTTCAGTAGCAGATCCCTTCTCTTTTTTTTACTTTTTTCCCAGCTTACCTATTTGTTTTGAATATATCTATCCATTTCTCTAAGTACTTGTAACTGGGTTTAATTGCAAACACTGACAAATTCTCTCTTTCCAGATAGCAGCGTAGCTAGGAATGACAATTCAAATCAGCCCAGGTTATGCTGTACAAGCAGTAACTCTTCTTGTGCTACAGCAAATCACTTCACTTGCAATGTTTTAAAAAATATGCAACCAAAGTGATAAATGCAATCCTCTTACATTTTTTTTCTTAGAGAAAGCTACTAAAAATTTTATCTGGTACATTTATTTTCAATTCAGTACTCCTCTGGGTTTGGTTCTGAGTTATGGAGAAGCCGGATCCTGTTTGTGTCTCTGCTACCTATTTCAGCAAGTCACCTCAGCCTAAAGCACTAGAGGCTATCTCACATTCATATGCTGATTTATGCCCAGGATCACACATATCTTCCCCACGTGCTGTGTGCAAACACCTTGCAGTGAATAAATGCTGCTCTATGTGTTCCCATCAGATGCAGTCATTGACAGAACTAGTTTTGGATGAAACAATGAACTTGGGCTTCCTTTGCATCCATGAAACAAGCCTTTGGAAACTTGAATAAGAAGCTCATTTGCCAGTAGATTTCCATGTTGAATAAATGAATGCAGGAGGGAGCGGAAAGTAAGTACAACAACAGATGTAGGTAAGGGGTTTATAGCCCAGAAGGAGCAATGAAAGTTTTAGGATGTGGACATTTTCGCCACTGTCATGTTATGACCCTCATATATTGTGAAGGGGAATATGATTACACTGTTGCTGTGTTACTATAATGTCATCAAATGGATGGGATGGTATCTTTCAAGGAGACTATCAAATGATTCAGTAGCATGGATAACTAACTGCGGATTTCTCTGCATGACAAGACCAAGTTGTAATAACAGCTTGGGAATAATGATGCTATATTTTTCCATTAAAGAAAGTTTTATTTCTGGAACCTTGACAGATTTTTAGAGTAGTATAGTCTTTTCTAACCACTGAAGCCCACATCTTTATTACAAAGCCAAACTGGTCTCTCCGAAACCACATTATGCATGTTGTAACAATACTCTCCCACAGACGATGAATACTTAGAACATATTTTTCCATTTGAATCATCCATTCACTTAAAAATAAATTCTCTTATTAAACAAAATACAACTGTGCAACAAGCTTTGTAGGTTTGTGTTCCATCTGTCCTCTTCATTAGCCTATTAACACTTTGTTGCTGTTTCAAATAATTTTGTGATGACTGCATCATTTTTCCTCTTCCCCTCCCATTTTCTTTTCCACATAATATAAAGCATTTTCCATCCTTGCTTTGTTGCAAGCACACCTAAGTAAAATAAATGACCATGAAATGATCCTGCAGTGGCATAAATGCAAATACATCTGTAGCGCTCCTTGAAACCAGTGGTCACGCAGCTGCACGTGAAGTTGCCTGTCTGCATTTCTCTGCTGGATAAAGGCCTTGAAGAGAAACAAAGTCATCATTACAATCCCTGACAGTGATCACTGAAGAAAACAGACTCTCCAAACGAGAAGGTTATGGGGGAGCATGAAAAACATATGTTCTTTTTGCAAGGCTGGCACTCTTGGTGAGCAACAATCACTGGTGATACCCCTTTTAATGGGCATTATCTGTCCATTTCACAGCCCCAGATAAAAGGTAAACAATATTCCAAGTTCCAGGAGTGATTAGTTTTGATAATTGTTCTGCTGCTTGCTTTGTGCAATTTACTTCTATAAATACACACTGGGGGAATCATTTGCCTAGTGCAGCACAGCACAGTAATTTCCTATATAATTTCATCCAATTGCTGCAGGAACTCATTTGAGCAGCTGTTAATTAATCATTAACAATCATTAACTTCGGGTAGCAATGAGTGCTGATCAAGATTTCCATGTTGCATTTTTAATTTCTGAAGGTTCATCATTAATCAAATTAATATCATTTTTTTTGTTATTTGAGGAAAAGAAACATTATACATCCTATCCACTCAAAGGAGCTGTTAGTAACCTCTATGCCTTTAAAAACATTGCACGCCTTCACTCTGGCTGTTGCAAAAGTCAGAGGCTTTTTTGCTGCATAAATTACTTGAAAATATTTTGCAGTTTAAATTGACAATGCTTTCCCATTGTTCCTGCTGTTCAGAACACCCTTGAAAGCAGTGACACCACTCCCACTATTTCCCTCATGGTTAATCCTCTTTGCTTCATACCTCATGGCTTTGAAATAAAAACAAGCAGCTATTTGTAATACTTCTAGTGCCACCTTTTTTTTCTCAATGATGTAGCTACTAATAATCTATTTTTCCATTAGTGAACCTTATGGCCCATCAGCACCATGCTTGTGGATGAGGCAGATGTTGCTGCATCAAGACTTTGTCCAGCTCTGCAATAAAGGAACATTTAATTCTAATTGCTTCTCACCTTGCTTTTAAGGGGACTTTGCACTGTCCCCTTAAAAGAAGAGAGTGGCACAGCCCAGGATAGCATGCAGATGGAAACCTTCCCTTAGGATAAAAAGCTGTCCAGTGTCTCTGCTCTCCTTCCTTCACACTTTTACCTGTCATCCTTGACAGCAACTGTGGTGGGAAGGAAAGAGCAAGGAGCTCCCCTCCACCACATCTCCAGTGAGGACCTTCACCCTCTGTAGCCTGTCCAGGCTGCACTAGCCAGACACTGGGGACTTCAGGTGACCCCTAGGGAGAAATCAGTATTGGGAAGTGAAAGATTTCCCCTTTCTGAGGTGCAATGGAGAAGCAGCCCAGAAGCCAAGGTGTCTGCAAGTGCTGGAAGGATGAGGCCAACAAGCTCCTTAAGCTCCTGACTCCTGGTTCAGCTCCAGCACCCCGGCCTCAGGCAAGCAACTCCCACGTGTACCTTCACTCTGGCCAGGAAAAATGGGGTAATAATTAACTTACAGGGCTGTGAAGTACTTGAACGAGAGAAAACAGCATATTTGAACAGCACCTTCATCGGCTGAGCCTACTTCTGAGATGACAGTGAGCTGCAGGACCTTGCCATGCCAGCACTGGGTTTATCAGGGTGTGACCTTCCAGCCTTGGGATGCAGAGCTTAGCCACTCCTATCATTGCATTTACTGAGATAAATCGATCACACACTCACCTTACAGAGACCTGTAAAGATTAAAGTTGACAAGTTAAGCCCCTTGACGGTGAAAATGCTATTGAATGGTGCTAACGTTTTATCACTGCTGCTTGCCACACAAATATGTGCTGTTGCATTTATTATTAGAATATGTTTCCCATAGAGCTGCAGATTGCGAGGCCATGAATAGTATCGGACTGAAATCAGGGTGATCTTATTTCAAGGAATTCCAGAGGAATGAACAGTAATTTGCCACTAATTGCAAGGAAGCTTTGATAAAAACTCTGAACAGATTCCCAACAGCACATATTTTCCAGAGCTTGCCTGGTAATTTTCGATAAACCCCAAGAACAATATGACCATTAACTCTTATGTTAAATGTCATCCAGATTTGTTCATATCATTCTTCACCACACTGTATCTTTTCTATGGGTGTTTTCATAATTTATGGTGTGTGGCCACATTTGGGCTTGCTCAGTTATACATCTATGGAAAAATGTTAGATGAAGGTCAAATGAAGCCCACAAGGGATGGGTGATTACCTTTCTCATTTGACTCTTCTTTAAATAGTACAGAAGTTATCTTCTATCTTGTGGCTACATTTGTAGACAGATTGTACCTGCACAAACCCATTCCCACATAAAGGCCTGATTGAAGACCCACTGTGGCATGTGGAGGTTTGCACTGATCTACTGAGATTTTCTCTTTGTGTTGGGGCATGCTAAATGAAGTGATATGCTTGTTGAAAAGAACTCCACCTCTTCATGCTTGGATGGTGCTGCTCATGGTCTAGTGTGAGGTGTCCCTGCCCATGGCAGGGGGGTTGTAGCTAGATGATCTTAAGGCTTTTTCCAGTCCTAACCGTTCTATGATTCTATGTTGTTCAGTGGCTGTGAGTGTTCAGAAAGTTACCAGCTATTTGTAAGCCTATGCTGAAAGCTTCCCAGTTGTGACAATACCGTTTCATTATTGTTAGACACCTTAAAAGGTAGAGGTCCTTTTGCTTAAGTTTGTTGCCATATAAAGTTCCACTAGCACTAATCAATACCAGATGACTTCAGTTACCAACCAAACAAAACTGGTGGATAGTATGCAAAAATGGCATTTGTAATACCTCATGGGAAAGTCCATTCTTCAAATTATCAGGAAATATTGCAAATTCACTGACAATTAAAAAAATCTCTTGAATATTTTCTCATCATGAAAGATCTGTGTCTATACAGAACGTTACTTTAAATTAGTATTTCAGCTGGCTTATGTTTAATTTATTCTGCCTAGCTGGCCTGGCTTTGTCCTGTTGACAGAGGAGTAACAAATGTATGAATGTGCTCTGAATCCCTAATTCCCTATTTAATAAAATACATTAAAAAAAATTAAGAACAAGCTTTAAGGCACATCCTGCTGTGTAGTTAGTTCTCTTAAGAAGATTAGCAGACGTTATGGCATCCCAGTCCTAGCTGTGCTGGGATCCCAGCTGTCAGCTGCTGAAAGGCTGGAATCTGCCCTCACATACACATAAGCCATTAAAAAGTATAATTGTTGATGTTTTAAGTTGCCTAAATTAGGAGATGTCCTTATACTGCCTAAATTGGGAGATACTCGTGATATTCATTAGGTCAAATCCATTGCTGACATAAAGCCACAGAAAGAAGTGCAACTGACTCTGAAGATCTATAATGGCCTTCAGTACAAGGCTTCTAATTTCAACATAAAAATATCAGCTGTTATCTTTTTATGTAAATGAGAGATTCTTTACATCACACATTGTACTTGCTGATCATGTAGGTAAGGGAGTTTTACTGTGCTCTGCTTTAAGGTCTCTGCTTCATCTCCTGGCTTTGGTGCAGCCACCACTCTATCCACCAATTTGTCAGGGTAAAGGTACCAAAGAGATATTTCGAATGTTTCAGTCTCTTTCTTATAATTTTACTCTGATTTGAAATGCTGAACAATAGCAGATTCTGTTGTATTTTTGCTGAATAATAAGCTGCAGATTGTTATTCAATGAAGCTTCCTTGAGAACTTTTGTGGGAAGAAGATGGCTTGTACGCAAGCACTGACACATTGATGGGATGTGTCTATGGGATTGATGGGATGATGGGATTTTTCTATGAATGAGAATGTGACCATGTATAGCAGCATGCTGTACCAAGAGAGGACAGTGTGCTTTTCCTGGGGACAGCAGTCCTCCCTCTCTGTTAAGTTACACAAGCTGGTTTGTGGGGTAGAGCTGAAGAGCCAGGGTGTCTCTCCGGTTTCTGAAAGCTTCTGCCCAGAGAGACATTCTGGATTTCATTGTGCACTTGAACATTCAGTTAAATTATAACTCAAGTTTCCTAAAATACCTGAAAATCTGGTGTGGGTGCCCTCCACACACTTGATCAAAGATGTGTAGCTTACCCATGGAACCAGACCAACTTAGTGTTTAAAAACTGGTGTAAATGTTAGCAACTTGTCTTTTTCAGTAGAATTGTAGAATCATGGAATCACAGAATGGTTTGGGTTGGAAGCGACCTTAAAGATCACCTAGCTCTAACACCCTGATTGGACACCTTCCACCAGGCTGCGTTGTCCAAAGCCCTGTCCAACCTGACCTTGGAAAATCCATGATAGATGGAATTCCAGGGCCAGGCACAAAGTAAAGACAACACAAGTAGTATTGTCAGACAAGCCCTGACAAATGCTGGGCTGAGAGGGGCAGAGCATGTGCATCAGCATCCCATTTGCACTGCAGACTGTTACTAGACTGTGCCACTGAGGACAAGCATTCAGTGAGGTACTTATTGAACTGGAGAGATCAAGGTGCAATCAGATATTGCTTTTTGATCAGCTGTAGTCTAATAATAGGAAAAAAAACCCACCCAACCAAAACCCCATAAAAAACGCCACGATGAAACAAAACACTGGTTTTCACCCAGACAAATGCCAAATCTACATCTGAATACTTCTATAGCCAGAAAGCAAGCAATCCAGAAAATGCTTATCCTTTCAAATATTTATGCAAAAAGCCCCCGTGGATAACTATAGTATCTTCATTTTTTGCTAGTTTATGTCTTTTTGTGTAATAAGATATTTTTAAATTACTCCCTTCTGACAGCTTTCTAGAAGAGTTGTAATTTCTTTTCTCCCTCCCTCGCTGTGCTTTGCAAAGTCACATTACACTGCAACGTTTAAAGCACGGGTAGAATTTGACAGTACTTCATAAAAAATGTACTTATCAAGAACAGAAATAATAAATGCTCAGGAAATTGCTGGTTTTTCTGTTATTGTCCATAAAATCCATGGAAAGGGAAAAAATACTGCAAAGCTGCTAAAAGATCCGCCAGCCAATCTGGATTTTAAACACGGAGGAAACTTCAGGAGACTTCAGTGACATGATTTCTGCAAGCAGGAAATTTTGAAGCTAATAAAATTTCAGTTGGAAACCACTGTTATAATTTGCAGCTTTATTTATACTTTGCCTTCTATTCTGCAAATAAGTTTCCCATATTTTTGTCCTCGTATCAGGTGTTCCATTTCAGGCTAGGCAGACGTTTTAAGGCCAAAACCTCAGTTGTTGCTAGATTTATGAATCAGTTTTGCTACAATAAGTAGCTCGAAAAGAAGTGAAGCAATCTGATATTTCTGCTATAGAAACAAGTATCCTTCCATATACCCAAAAGCATCATTATTTTGTTGTTTAATGATAATATTCTGCTCTTTTCCTCATTTATGTATTTTGTCCCTTCCGAATACCTTCATCTTCCAATTGGCTTCCCTATTATGTGTATAATTAAAGACAAATCAGATTATGGTGATTAGCATATATTATAAACCATTTTACTAATTTCTGAGGGCATATTCTTACAACGGATAACATAGAAATTAGAAGGGTAATTAGGCCAAGACTACCTTTGCTAATGAATCTAAGCAGTAGTTTAATCCTCTAACAAAAGACACATTTTGGTATTTTGGAGGTTGAAGGTGTGATTCTCAGGATTCTCTCTATTATTATTAGGAATAAATCTGTGGAGCTTCAAGAAGGCTCACAAAGAGCTCAGCTCCAAAACACCTGAACTAGTTCTCTGGAAACCTGCTGCCGTTGGGTCTGTGGTTGCTTAAGACATTCCATAATGTTGTAGAAGTCCGAGGGGAGAGGAAATATCTCTCTGTGGAGTGTGGCTCTTCCCACTGTTCTTGGAGCTCACAGGGAGAAAGAAGGAGGTTTAAGGAGTCAGTGCCCAGCTTTCCATGTGGTGTGAAGGTATACTCAAGCAAGAACGATGGTACCTGCCACTGGGGGTCAGTGAGGGCAGGGTGCATGGCCAGGTCCTTACCCTTGGCTTATTGCCTAGAGAGATTTAGTGTTGCAGTGGATGAGGGGTTGATGTGGGGTTATGACCAAAGTGTCAAAGGCGGAAACCAGCAGTGGAGGGATGCCCTGCTCCTGTCTGTCCATGGTTTACAGTGTGGTGGTCCCACTCCCTTATTCAGCAAGAAAGTACAGTGAATTCAGGAGCAGCTGTTTTAACAGAAGAAAGCATCTCCAGGTGTCAAAACACAAGCCCAGGGCTCAGGAAACCCAGCGTAATTTGCAGGTATGGAATAGGGACACAGCCTTTGAAGGGTGGTTAGTCCCAAACCTTTATGTGCACTTGAGTTCTTGACTCTCCTTTGAATTAGGAACCAAAATACCTCTGAGGGCTCCTATCTTAAGTATCCCTATCTGTACGCAGGAAATAGAACAGTACTTTCTACTTCAGATATGCTAAAGTATGCTGAAGAGGGCAAGTGGTTCAGTGATAGAAATGAAAGGGCATAAAAGTACCTGAGATCCACCAAATAAGGATTGCCAGAGCTATTGCAGGTGCAGTCCTTCCCTAGGCTCATACTCATACTGAAGTGGCACTATTCACTAGAGGCTTCCTTTTCACCCAATTCTCCACTAGGATAGGTATCTGCGCTCAGTCTGGAGCAGAGTACTTCTGCCCCTTGTTCTTCATTCTTGGGATGTATATTTGGCATACCACAATCAAGCTGTTTAACGGCTGTATTTTCTAATGCTAATTGTCTGCTGAAACTTTGAGCCTTTGAGCTGAAGATTTCCAGACCAGATTTCTGTCCTGGATTCATTCCATTTAAATGTGTAAGTAACAAAGTGCAGCCATTCTTGTAGACAGGGAAAATATTCTCTCTTCATCTGAAGGACAAACAGAAGAAAGTGATAGATTGATTTGAACAGCTTCAGTGTCAAAAGGAGTGGGAGCAAGAAAAGACTGAAACACTACAGGAAAATAGTCCTTTGAGAGGCAATGAGCCTTTTTGTGTTCCAGTGAAGCTAGCCAAGGTTTGGGGATGATAGTTTCCATATGCATAACAGGTTTGCACAACTATTTACCCATATCCTGCATAAAATAAGGCAGTGCTTTGCATGGTGATAACATTCTTTATATACACTAAAATAACTCCCTAGCTGGTGAGGTGGGCTGTACCTCCATCACTGCAACAAGTGAGGTGATGAGAGAAGTGGGCAAGCTTTAATGTACGAAGTTACCCATTGGAGGTGATGGGTTTTGATCTGTCCAACATCAAAGTACCTTTTCCCTTAAAAAAAAAAAAAAACAGTAGGAAAAGACCTACTATTTCAGCCACTGAGTGCATGTGTGTGCACGTGTGTGGAGGCTGCTCTAAATGAAACCCGGCTTATTTGACTCCAGCCTATGTGCCTCAGGCTGTCAAGATAGAGGCAATATACAGTATCAGAGAAAATGCATTATCCATTTCAAGAGAAGTATTTATGGACTTAGAAACGGAGAGATCTGCAGAGAACAGAACTAAGGCAAAAGGGGTAAAGTGAATTTTGGAGGAATTGAGGCATATAAGGGTATTGCAGGTGTTTTTCAAGCCTATCTCTAGTACAAGCACAGTGTTGTTTGCAGGCCATGATTCCTCATCTTGAGAATCCCAAACAGACAGATAAAACTAGTTGTAAACTACTGTTTAATAAAAGAAGCAGTTTTCATTGAGTGTCACTGGCAAAACAGTCTTGACTTGGGGAATTTTATTTAATTTTTTGCAACATTAACATAAAACTTTAATTACTGATTTGAATATTTAGGAAAAGAAGACACTTAAACAAACACTTAGAAAAACATCTTTCCTCCCTCAGCTTAAACCAGACACCTCCCAAGCCTCAGCCCCCCTTGTTTCCACTAGCCATCCCTCTCAGTCCCTACCAGCTCCTCTGAGGTGATGGGCAGTGCTGAACGGTGGGTCTGTGTGTAATGGTGTGTTTCAGCTGCTTCTGCCTTTTTACTTGTTCCCTCTGTCCACCAGCTGCAGGGATGTCTGTCCTGGTGTGGCTCAGGCATGGCCAAAATCCCTCTGAGGTACCTCATCTGGCACAGAGCAGCTCCCCCCATGTGTTTCTTCTATCTCCCTTCATGTATCTCCCACCCCTGTGTCTTCTCCTGTGTCTCCTGTCCTTTTCCTCAGCCTGCTGGAGGTAGGTGCTGGCGGTGCTCAGGTGGTTGGGGCTCTGCCTCATTCCCAAGGTGGTGACAGAAATCCTGAGACCTGTTATGACAATGGTAAGTAAGAACCAATTTTCCTGCAGGGCAGGGTGGCCCAGGGTCCTTGTGGCAGCTGAGCAAGCCACAGGCACCTCTGCATTAGGGAGTCCTTGGGGCACTGCCTGCTGGTGGATGATGCCAAAGAGAGAACAAGGTACCAAACATGAGCAGTAGGTGCAGAAGAAATGGAAGGGAGGTCAGAGCTGAGTGCACAAGTTACACAGCCATGGTTTGGAAAGAGGAGGCACAGTGAGTTGTGTCTGAGAGAGGGGTGAGCACCCCTGTGCACACTCCAGGCTGTGGAGGGGCTCAGGCTGGCAGTCCAGCTCCAGGAGCCTGTGGTAAGACATCCAAGCCCGGGAAGTGTGGGTAGGTTAGGTTATATTATGCTCTTCCTTTTGGCTAGCTTGGGTTTCTGCCTCGTACCCCTCAATGTTGGTATAGTCAAGGACTGTAAATCCTTCTCTGGGAGGCAGCCAGCTGAAAGCTGGTCACCACTGCAGCAGCTCTTTGTGGCTTTAGGTCTGTTTGCCTATTCAAAAGATGCTCCTGGCAGCTGTGCTCTCTGTGTGATGGGCCACATGTGCAGGTTTTGTGGAAAACAGATAACTCCCAGCCAGAATTAGGTGGCCTAAGGGGCTGTAAAAGAAAAAAAAGGAAAGCTGGGAGACTCCTGGGGATGTAAAGAAAATTATCTGAAGTAGGTTACTCTCTTCTGTCCTGAGCATTAAATGGATGGGTTCCCTTCCATTTTCTTTGGCCATTGTTGCCATTCAGCACCTGTGCTTCCTCTTCAACACGAGGTCTTCCTATGGGCTTGTAGAACAGTTTGTCTGGTGGCACTGGTGAGGTGGTGGTAGCCTTTTGGCAGTGACACAAAACAGTTGTAAATGACAGCACAGGCTGAATCCCCAGGGCATCTCTCCCTGCTCCCTGCGCTGGGTGTAAAGCCTGGCCACCAAAGTTGCTCTTTCCACTTGGAGAAGACCTACAGGCCTGGCCAGCACTAGTGGAGCAAGTAAAGACCTCCCAACACACACAGTCCCCAACCTTCCTTACCCCTGCCTGGCTATGCTGGAAGTTGCCATTGTTTGATTGATGTACCTCTTTATCCTTGTCCTCTGAGTTGGACACCCTTAGAGGGGTGTCCTTGAACTTCAAATAACTGGACTTGTTGACACTGACTGTCCATAACCATCACCGCACCACATATTTCATCTTGTTACAACATTTGCTTAACCTCAGGAAGGTTTCTTGTTATGTGCGCTCTAGGGGATAGATAGGCTGATTAAGCTCAAGTGAGTGTAATTTTTATCACCTCGAGAAGAAAGCTTTCCTGAAACATAACATACAACAATTTATCACACTTTTCTGCCCTGCGGCACTTACAGAATATATAAGTGCAAAGGATTGCAGCCAAATATAGAATTGAAGACACATCGAACTTTAATTAATTTTATGGAAGAATTTATGGTGGGGGAACCAGTGGGAGGTGAGAAGCAGAGCTCATCCCTGTATTTCATTTTCCTCAGCTGCATATGACGGTAGCTGTCTCTCAGCGTGACTCTTTCTTGTAAGCATGCTTAGAAGCAGCTGGAAGCTGGCTAGACTGTGAGGGATGGTGCCAAACCTCTATTGTTTTGGCTTAAGATGGGTATTTTGGAGTGGTTTTGCTTTAAAAACAATTATCCTCCAAACTTTCCATTCTTTCTGAGGCACAGAAAAGTTCCTGGTGAGGCAGGAATCATGGGAAAGGTAGCAATGAAATGAATGTAAATCTACCATTATCCTGACATAACTTATTTAGGCTGTGAGATGAAAAATCTCAGGAGCATTTCCATGCCTTGGTAAGTATTACCGATGAGGCATTGCTAGAACATCTTGCTGCAGAGCAGACCATTCACCAAAGAGCAGGCAGACACTGCTGACTGTGTATGATCACAGCTGGCTGAGAGCTCCAGTGAGGCTCACACTAGAAATGCTCTCTGCAACAGGAATGTTGGCTGGGGCAGAGGCATGTGTTTTAATACAGCAGATCCGTGCCAGCAGCAGCCATAGTGGAGATGCAGTCATGCTAACAAAAAGTGCTTTTGCCAGCACAGCATATACAAAGTATAACAACAACAGAGACTCCCTTTCCAGCTTTTGGCATCTACTTAGGAAACTGAGCTAGAAGCATCTGCTGTTCCTGTGCAAGCTGAAGAGCCGAGGCCTTGGAGGTGACATTATCCTCTCTGGATTGGGCATAATATGCATGGCAGGGGATGGTGGCCACTGAGCACAGCCCCAGAAATCCATGGCTCCCACTGGTGGAGGAGGTTGCACCTTCAAAACAGGACAGGCTGTGAATGTAAAAGGAGCTGGTTCCTGCACTGAGACTTTCATGGGTATGATGCACTGGTGTCTAGTCTCTGACAGCTCAAATCAGGGCTAATCCCCATTATTGATAAGTCCTTATAGAAATCCTACTAAGAGCAGCAAATCTTGCTAAACAGCCACTTTTCAGAAATCACGACCAGCTGGCTCAAGCAGGCTCAGCTAACTGCTACTGACAACTTCACACTGAGCACCCTTGAGACCCTGCAAAATGCACCCACATCAGTATGTTCCCAGAGCCAGCATAGTACAGAGTCCAAAGGGATCTTAGATAGATGAGTTTTTGGCTTTGTTTGGGAACTAGACACCCTGTAACAACCGCTTACCTTCTTAGCAGCCAGCAGGTGCTGGTGGGAGGGAATTTACATTCAGTAGACAAATGCAAATTTCAGTGAGGAGATTAAACATGTAAGAGTCTTATGGAAAATAAACATCCTGGTTAAGGAGAGAGGCTGGAGAACCAGCACTAAGTATAACCACTGGGTACTTAGACTTCAGCCAAGAGTGTTAATGGATAACTTGTTACCCAGAGTGCTGAAGGAAACCTCAAAAGTCCATTTGAAAGGAGTTACAGAAACTCTGTGTGTGTGTAAGATAAGGAAGGAGGCCAACAAACACAGCTCTGTTGAAAGCACTGGAAGTGATTTAAGAGACAGGAAGAGGATCTGAAAAGCTGTTAAGGCTGCAGAAGACCCTGCTTCCAGGGGTAATGGGATTCTGAGGTGCAGGATACAAGCCGGACAAGAGGAGTTTATTCTTAATGAAAAAGTAACCACTTGAGTAGAAAGGAGCAGAGGCAGAGCCCTTATTTCTGTTATACTCAGTCATTTTTCTGGCTGAAGCATAGGCATTTGTGAAGGAGGAGGATGATAGTGCAGAGCATAATTTAATTTTCCATACAGAGTCATCTCCTTCCCCAGGCAAGAACACTTACCTTTAAATTCTAAGGTAGGCAGAAGGTTCTGCATGTGGTGTGTGAAAGTTGGGATTTGGTCAGTTGCATTGCTACCCTGGGTATTTCTGGTGGCTTAAAACTCTTTGCTTTATAGCTTAGTAAAGTGATGCTGGTTGTTATGAAACTTGATAGCTGGGAGGGAAATGGTAATAGTCCTTTCTTGTTTTCATTACTGGCCTGTAGAACTGCAGTTAATAAAAGCAATGATTTCTTAAAATGCACTTTGTATTGCACCTGTCCTCAGGCAAGAGGACAGCATGCCTGGTTAAACACTTGGCCTTTAGACCAATAGCAGAAAGTCTGATATTCAACTCTGAATCATGTGAGAAGAGAAAGAAGAGCATCCCCTGCTGAAGACAGGGTTTTGAAATTATATTCTCCATCCTGCTCTGGTTTCCTCGAACCCTTTATAGTGCACTCATCTCTACACCCATTCTCTTTCTAAAGTGGAAAGGGAATGCTTCCTGGTTTGGGGATTACTGGCTTGAGCAGAGCCACTGGGATGAGATCAAAGGCTATGAGCTATATTCTCTCCGAGTAAAAACTCAGCAGCAACCTTCCCAGGGTTCTGTTGTTGCAGTAGCATGAACACTTTCTCCCAGATTCATCCCATCACATCACAGACACTTAATGAGGCACCTAAATTAAGAGTCTCATTTTAAGCTCTGTTATTCCTGTACAGAAGGAACTCTGGAATGCAATTTAGCACTCCTACAACCTGAATTACTCTTCTCAGGGTGCCTGTCTCTCTCTGCGTGCTAAGGAAGCCTTGGGTGACTAATGTAGGCACTTCAAAACTTTCTTTTTGTTTATCAGCCTGAAAGTAAGTGTCTAGATATTTTGTCTATGTTAAGCTTGCAAGTTGTGGTTAATTCTGATGGCTGAATGGTTTGGTGTGATGAGCCAGCCCAGGGCTGACACATTGCTGATGCACACTACCCAGATAGTCTAAACGGTGCTAGAGAGGACACAATAGAGTCCTTAACCTCAGTGACTCTGCTGTGAACGGACAACAGATAAACCAAAATAGTAATGTCTGAATTTGAAAAGTAGTTCCACAAGTGAGCTGGCACAACAGCTAAATACTATCAGCATGCTGCAGCTGTCCTCCCTCCATTTATTCCTTCTCCTTCCTTCTTGGAGGCTTCGGACCTGCTGTGAGAACAGGTATGTTTTGTTGCCTTGGTCTGTACATACTGAGTAGACAGACTTCCAAAGTTTCCATGAGCTTTGTACAGCCATGTACAACAACTCTGACTCCATGGCTAGCTGTTTGAAACTCCAAAATAAATCTAGGTGGACAAAGACCTGATATGGAGTTCTGATAACACCTAATTGCTCTTGTCTCCCTACCCCTCCTTTACTTATGCCTTACTCCAGTCCCCCAGATTCTACTATTCTATTATCCAGTCCCACTGGTGAGGCAGGCAAGCATGAGCTGATGGGCTGTTCCCTGGGCCTGTACCTCCTGTCAAGTGAGCTCTTCCAGAAGGGGTATGAGATGGTCAGGGTAACATCCGTCTCAGGACATCATTTTGGATGTAGGTGCTGCTGCACATTAACTGTGTTGAGCCTTTAGCCTTTCCTTAGCCCTGGCGGATTGCCTTCTGCTAAATATTTCTTTACCAGGAGCTCATCTGGGCTCCTTCTGGACCTCATCTCATTCAATCACGCTATTTCTCAACACTAGGTAAGACATCTCAAAACACTTCTGAACAATGGCACTGCATTTTCTTTTGTCTTCCCGTTCCAAGGCACACAGTGATGCCTCCCCCTCCACTCACCATGCTCACCAGGATTTTTTCTGCACACATTAGTTCTGCCATGTTTTAAGAGGAGCATCTATTGCCAGTGTAGAGATGGAAAGAGAAAGTGGCACTACGGAGACAAGTTTTAGCTCTGACATCAGGAAAGGTTCTCTAAAGCTGTGGCCTGGATTCCTACCTCCTCAGTCACTTAAAGCAGTACCAAAGACCCCAGTCAATAGAGATTATGCCAGGTGGCATATGTTTTCTTTTAGCTTGCCTTAGGTACCATCAGAAAATACCCATCTTCCTCTATTGTTCACCTTCCCTAGGCCAGGACTGGACTGTGCTCCTGAGGTGTTAAAGAAGGTTATCTGCATCCTGGAAATCCTCTTTCCTGCTGTGAGCCTGGAAAACACATCCCAAAGCTCAAGAGCTGTTCCTATGGAATAAAGATGCTGGTACCCATAAAAGATGCTTTCTTTCCTGTTCAGATGTCAAAATAATACACATTCAGCTTTTGTTTCATACAGCCACCCACTTGTTTGAAGTTGTGAGCACATGCCGAGTGTCAGTTTCCTTCTTTCCTTGTTTCAAAGTGTGCACTACATGTCTGTATAAAAGTATCTCTAAGCGTAGGAAATCCTTCTTCCTTTCATTGTGTATCTATTGGACACGTTACCCATTTGTGTAAACAAAAAAGGCGTATTTTGAAAGAGTGGAAAATCCCAAACGCTTACTTGTATTAACTCATTTTTCACTTCTCAGTAGATTGAATTTATCTCATTTTACAGTGAAACTTTCCACACATTCCTGAGGGATCCAAAGCCCTTAGGGGCTCAAGGCATCTGATCAATCAGGAATAACTCAGATGGCTGTGTAAGCCTGGCCTCCAATGGAGTGGGCTCCATCTCACTGGAAATCATCTAGAGCCAGGCTGTGGAATGATGGGGAAGGCTGTGACTGCCCAGTGGAGCTTCCCACTGCAGCATTTGACCTTTTGGCTGTACAACACAAGACAGCAGCCGGAGCAGGGCTGACCCAGCCGGGGCTAGCATGGGGAACACTTCTTGGTAGGATTAGAGCATCAACAGTGACAGTGCAGCCAAGTGTTTCCATATAACTTTGAAGTGCATTTTTATGCTTTCATAAATAGATAGTTATCTTGTTTCTCCAAAGAAGAACGGATCTTGGTTTACTTCCCAAGGACACCCATGTGCCTGCGTGCAGGAAGGAAATATTTGTGGAGGTGAGCAGGCATGGTGAGGAGTTTTTTTCTCTGTGCTTTTCTGTGGGAACTTATTGTAAGCCACTCAAAGGTTTTATATCAAGTGAGCAGTGTGCTAATGCCCTGACACTCAGGAGTATTTCAGGGCTGGAGTTCTCCATTTGTATAGTTTCTTACTTGCTGTGCATGGGGTGCCAAAGAAAATGGAGGGGCTGTAGCTGCACCAGAAGTGAGCCTGAGTGATGGGGAGCAGTCTGCCTGGAGATTGGATCTGTCTGGTCAGACTGGAGAGCCTCATTTCCAGGGGATATGTTAGGACCTAGAAGGCATCAACTTTGCACCCGCACTCTGTGTGATGTCCACACGTGGTGCGACACTACCTTGTGACATGAACGGTGGGGTCCAGGACCTCTGTGCCTGCCCAGCTGTTCCAGTCAGCAGGAAATGCTGGCACAGCCTGGACATCTGCAGGACAGTGGGGAGGAAGTGCCTTGCAGCCACTGTCCCTTACCATTATCTACCAATAGTATTACTGGGTCACATTCTGTGGGAAAAGGTACACAGTAAGGTAGTTTATACCTGTCAGAAAGGTGGAACAGATGAATAGCTTAGAGGCTACCAACTACAAAAGAGAAAGAAGCCAGAAAGATGTAGCACAAAGCTACTGTTCCGATGCTAGCAGCTTGTGCTGGTTCTGGAAAATGGTTGGGAACTTATGGGTCTGTAATCTGCAGTAAACCAACATTTTGAAAAAAAAGAAATAGGTTCTCCTGCCCCCCTTATCCATTAGACGATGATCCTGATCCAAAATGAATGGCCTATTCAAAGTGATAGGAGCCTTGAATCCCATCACGAAGATGATCAGAGGGCCAGAGCACCTCTCCTGTGAGGACAGGCTGAGAGTTGGGCTTGTTTATCCTGGAGAATATTCCAGAGAGACCTTAGAGCAGCTTCCAGTACCCAAAAGGGGTCTACAAGGAATCAGGGAAGGGCCTTTTTACACGGGCGTGTAGTGACAGTACAGGGGGCAATGGCTTTAAACTGACAGAGGGGAGGTTTAAATGAGATATTAAGAAGATCTTTACTGCAAGGGTGGTGAGGCACTGGCACAAGTTGCCCAGAGAAGCTGTGGCTCCTTCATCCCTGACAGTGTTTATTTAAGGCCAGGTTGGACACAGGGGCTTGGAGCAAGCTGCTCCAGTGGAAGG
>JAVHNF010068267.1:19033-42310 GCA_034783455.1 Micropsitta finschii | reverse complement strand
TCTAAATGTCAAATCTATTGGTATAAGGGTTCATGCAAATAGAGGAAAAAATGACAGTATCCTCAGTAAAGAGTTTATTAATTCAAAATAAGAATGAAGATTGATAGGAAGGTATCAGGACAATGAGATGACAGTGATCACAGCACACCAGTAATCTAACTTCTCATATTTCCTGCAAGCATTATGGAAGATGTGTAAGGGACCTATCTGTAAAAGAATAATGAAGTGGCCTTGCAGTTGAGAGCAGTGCAGTGAACAGCATGGGAAGAATTACAAAGTTTATTTATGTTTTGTTATTGTAGGGTTTTTTTTCTGTTTTTGTTTGCTTGTTTTTGGAATTTTTTTTGTAATTATTTTAATAAATAGGTGAGGTAGAGCCTGATCTGAGACAGGAACTGACATGTTACTAACAGAGAACTTCATCAACACAAATTGAGTTCAGTGGGCAGTTGGAGATGTGACAGTACTGCCCCCTTCCAGAGCCACTAGTGCTGTCACCTGCCCTCTCCTGTATTAATACTCCGGCTGAATCCCTGATGATACAGAAGTGGATTGGGAGCAAATCAAAGTCTCTGAAATGAAACTCCTCTCTCATTCTCCCTTCCTCCCCCACCCCAAGGCACTCCTGACATCCTCCAAATTTGTGTAAAGCTAATTGTTCCTTGTCTCCAGAGACTCCATCAAACAATGCTGCTATTGTCTCAGCCTTCTGGTATGTCTACCCCAGGATTCAGCAAGGCAAGTGAAGAGCCTTTCTTCAATACACTTTGAAGAAACAAAATTATCTTTTACCCCTTTCCTATTTACATTATGTATTAAATGAATTTGGCCTATTAACTTTCACTGGTACTCAGACAAGTAAGTCTGTTATTTGAAAAACCATCAGGCCACCATACAAATGATGCACAAACTTCGTAACGGTTGCCAA
The DNA here is from genome assembly GCA_034783455.1 of Micropsitta finschii. NCBI lineage: Eukaryota > Metazoa > Chordata > Aves > Psittaciformes > Psittacidae > Micropsitta > Micropsitta finschii. The sequence goes on along the minus strand of JAVHNF010068267.1, from coordinate 41,382 downwards.
TTAATTTTGTCCAAAGTTAATTGTCCAACTTCTTGTTCTGCCTAACCAGGAGGGCTCTAGCTGCAGACCAGCTTTTTTGTTGGTCTTGTCCTCTTGGAACCTTGAACAAAACCACATGAGAGTGAGAACTAAATGAAACTTTGAGCAATCATATGCTATGTGTATGAAAGACACCAAAGTAGTTGGAGGCAAATTTTCATGGGGTAAAGTACCATTTTTCTGCTGACTTCTGAACCAATCCATCTGTCAAATGTGACCTACATTAGAGATTATGTCTTGGGCTTTGAAGTTTCACCACAGCTGTGCTCCTCTTGGACAATTCAAAGCTTTGGCTGAACTAAGGAAGGGCTGGAGACAATACTTTCTCTATCAAAGAGATACAGAGATAGAGCAAACTTCCAGAGAAGAGGATGATCTGGAGTAGGACATGTCCCCAACCCTTGTCTTTTAAAGGCATCTTTCCAAAATTTGTGACGCTGATCAGTGCCAACTTCAAGTACCTTTTTCTTCAAAGGGAATGTTTAAGAATTTTTTTTTCTGCTGTTGTCATATAACTGTTTCATCTATCAATAAAATACTGCAGGAATTAGATTTTCTAACTACCAAATAGTTAATTTCAATAAGAAAGGATCTGGTGAGCAGTAATATGTTTCATAATTGTGAAATCACTTTCTTGCCCTTTCTATAGTGTCAGTCTTTTTGCATGGTCTTGAAGCTGATCATCAGCTCTCTTTCATAAAACCAAAACAGAACCTCCTGTCCCCATTTCTTTTTTCTTTTAACTTACAAAAGAATGTTGGAGGTTTGGTGAAATTTACTGGGTATTTTTCCTTTTTTCCTTTTTTTTTTACATTTAGTGTGGGAGGTCACTTTCAAATTCACATCAGCAAAACTCCCCAGATACCTGCTTACATTTCTGAATTACACCAGGTGGCACTGCATTGCCACTAGCACTTGTGGGCACATAATTTGGCACATACATGTTTTCTAATATGGTTATTTAAGATCCTACCTTACGAATGAGCTCAAGAATGGAATAAACTGCAGGACTCATTTCCTGCATTTCTAGGGACTGTTCTTGTGCTATATTTTGAACCCAAAGTTTCATAGGACTACATTTAAGATGCTCTTTTCCCCTGTAACCAGGAGATTACTTTTTCCATCAAGGTATCTTCCACTAATACACACTGTAACAACTCTGTGCATACATTCCAGGCTATTCTGTTCTGGGCTGAGCATTCAATAATTCCACAGATTTGTTCAAAAGACAGTTGAGGCAATAAAGCCTAGCTAACTGAGACCTTTAAGGTTAAAGTTATGCTGACAGCAGTAATAAGTTAAGCTTATGCCCTACTGAAGGGAAAACACTTAAAAAGTACAGATCTGCACCATTAACTAAGCTCTTAGGTAGTTAAGAAGGAAAAAACCCCACCTCCTTCACCCTGTATAGTTTTAGATAGAGTTGTCAGACTCAGAAACATGTATGTTCTGCCAGAGTTTGAAGGAAAGAAGGAAAAATAAAATACTAAAAAAGAAAAATAAAAAAAAAAGGGGGGGGCAAAATATACATATGATGAACAGATGGAAAGAAATCAGGCAAACTTGTTCTCTCTGCTCAGCTTAAAGACCTGTCAGCATATTAAATGAATAAACTTTGTCTGACTTCATGTGCCCAGAACTTGCTACATTGATGCCCATTCTTCTCTAACTCACTTACCAAGGGACTAATTTAGGGTCCATAGCTACATAAAGTCAAACTTTCTCAGTCTTGTAGCTGCAGTGAATCCTTAGTTGGCCTGACTTTCCTGAGAGGGGTTGTGAGTAGGGACTTTGTTAGGGTATCTTTCTTCTTGGAAAACACTAACCTCTGAAGTCAAAATCACCTTACACAGCCGCTGAAGCTATTTTTGTATATCCAAAGTTAATCCAGCTCTGAGCTACAATAACGATGATATATCCTCTTAACAACAGGCATGGCAGCTTTACTTTGTTCTTTTAAACTGTCTCTAGCATGTGTTCAATTGCACACCTTGGATATCTGACAGGCCAGTATCTGATGAGATGCTATCATTCTTCCTCAAAGTTATTTGCCTTTAAACAAAGAAAAGATCCAAACCAATTTTTTTTTTTTTGGATAAGGCAAACCTGAATTTTTATTAACGCTTAAGCTCCAGTTAATGAACATTAATTAACTAAGATTATTATAGACTGGACACACACATTTTTTGATTAATCATGTTTAAGGACCAAATGTTTGAATCATGGAACAAATATGTAAATAGTATCTGCACTATAATTTGTGATTGCATTAATTAACATACATTAAACAGACTGACAGTTTATGGAACAGCCAGCGAAAAGTCATTATATAATGAGCAATGCAAATTATGGCCTGGCAGTAATTAACAATTACCTCTATAATTAACTAAATAATTAACTCTGTCAGAGAATAGAAAATAAAAATGGTTTTACTAATTTAAATGTAAAGCCCAATATTCTAATCTCAAGCAATGATCAGCAGTATGATTCACTAAAGTATGTAAATCATATAGTGATACTTAGTATATTCTCCTGGTCTTGTCCACTGGTATTTTAGAGACAGAGCTGTATCCAGGACTTGGTGTATAACAGCCTTTGATGAGCTTTTTTCTTGGAACTTCTCTAGCTGCTTTTTGAACCCATCTATACTTCGGGCTACCATAATGTCCGACAGCACTGAGTTTCAGTTTCCTATGTGCTGTCTGAAATCTTCCTTCTGTTTGTATTCAAAATGCTGCCTGGAAATTTCACTTTATGCTCCATATTCACTTGGTGTGCACCTTTTCTGTGCCATTCCTGACTTTACAGAGCTCTATTATAGAGCTCCTCACCTCCAGCTCTACTTTTGAGTATTCAGAAACTCCTAAGATGGGAACAGTTTCATAACTTTGACCATCCCTGACATCCTTTTACATCCTTTCTGAGCAGGGTGAGGGGGCAGAACTGCCCACAGTATTCTGTGGTTCAGTGGCATTTTCTATTTGTTCTTTTTTCTGCATTGATTTACCCAGGATCATTCTCCCATGCAAATACCATGGGGCATAGTTGCTGCCTGCCCTGGAAGAGATGGTGCCCATGTGGAGACTGTGCCTTGTGAGAGGCTTGGAATTCCTTCTACCAGACCTAGTTCAGGACTTTTTTTTTAGGAGCTATCATCAGCTCTTTAAAGTTGAATAAAGTCACATTTCATCCACAAATGAATGGGCTCCCTAGTCAAGTCATTAACAAACTAGTAGTTCTCTGGGGCTGCCAAAACAGAGAGTATTGGCCCTTTTTTCTAAATGAGGATGGGCATATGTACACCCTGTAGGAAATGGTTCCTGGCTTTGGCCAGTTCCTAAGCTATGACTGGGAATTGCCTGGGAGAAGTGTGAAACTCTTCCAAGGACTCTTTCAACAATTCAGCAATAGAGGCACTCCAGTTCCAGTGCTGGCAACAGTCCAGAATGTTCAGAAATTAGATGAGTTCAGCTATGTTCTTCTACATTATATTCTACATATACCTAGAATACCTAGGATACATAATAGCATAAAAGAGCAACATTTAGAATTGAGAAAATTAAAGGCAAGCCATATATATGTAAAAGATATATATAAATAAAGAGAGATGATTCATGTTAATAAGCAATTAAGTATTTATAAGATAATTCAGGAACCAAGATCAGGTGATTGCAGAGGGGAGGACAGGATTTTCTCTGATTTAAGATTAGGAATAATAAGGATTAGATATTGACAATAAACCTTGTGGAGCACACAAGTTCTGCAGAGTTAGCATATCCAGAAATCTAATTTTGCTTAATAACACATTAAAGATTTTTTAACATACATACCCATATACAACTGTGGCCTTGCACAGGGATAGATATCTCCCCAGTGCTTCATTTAAATTTATGTAAGGGCATGATTTTTATGCAAATAGCTAAATATGAATTCCTTTATGTCTGGATTCTGATTCCCTTTCTCGCAAGGAAGAATATTCCAATCTTTATCCAATTCCCTTGCTATAAATAGAAAACTGTCAAAAAATATCATTCAACCTCTGTTTCAGTTTTATTGAGGAGACTTTTTTAAGGACAAAGAAAAAAAAAGAATGTATTTCTCTTATATATATGGCTGCATGTACCTTTAGAGATGAATATGGTTAGAGTATAACTTTTGTTGCTTGATTAATTTTTTAGGTATGGTATGAAAATCAAAGTTTCAGACTAAGATAGCTATTGTCTGCTTTTATGAACATTCAGGAACTAGGTCACTACAAGAACTGAAAACATCTCAGTGGTCTGTCATAGGTCTGTCATATTCTATATTTTTATGTGTAGCTAATACAGTATATTGTTAATGTGAGATCTGGCGTATCTTATTCTAGCACAGCCTAATTTAAGTTGTATCATCTGTGAAACTTGCCAAGTGAAATAGAAGGCACAGTCTGTGGGTGCTAGGCTCCCTTAGCAATTCTTATGTGGCAGCTCAGAAGGCTATTGACCTCATGCCCTAAACCTCCTTGCATATGCACATGAAGGTTTCAAAACTCAAGGTTTTTGCTGTGTTCCTCTGGGCAAGCTCCCCAAAGTGCAGTCCTGATGCTCCACGTAGCCATGCAATGTAGCTGGGAAGTGTGACCTCAGCATGGGGCTTGGCTGGAAGTGTTTTGTTCATGGGAAACTCATTCCAGTCCCTGGAAGACAGCAGTAGGCAATAAATTAAACTCCTCTGTAGTACTTATCTCCCTGTAGCCTTTTGCTGCTGCTGCTGTTTCCTGTGCATTCCTGTCTTCTTGTCCCACACGGCCACTGACATCATGGGCGTACCGTGCCTTTGCTCTTTGCTGTCAAGAGCCCCCTCTCTCATTCCATGCATGTTACATGCAGCAGCTCACCAGAGAGTGTCACTTTTGCTCACCTCTGTGATTCAAGTTGCAAATAACCAACATATAAGAAAACTTTTCCAAATGATCTGTGGCTCCGTGCTGCTTTTTGGCTGTAACTACATCTTCTAGCACTTTACCATAGCTGTTTTTATCACAGCTTCAGTTTCCATGAGTTAATCTTTTTACACATACATTGTCTTCAGAAAAGCTGAGCTATAAATAGAGATTTTTTGGTTTTTTTTTTTCCCAAAGTATACAAAGTAGACCATTCATCTCACTGATTTCTCTTAGGTGGCCCCAGTGAGCCCAAAGAGGGAAATGAGTAACTGCCTAAATAATAGCTTGGAGAGATGTAAAATATTCTGCTTCTTGTCCTGCACATCCTGTCCTCTCTTCCCAGGATCTGCACTCCCCCCTTGCTCTGAGGAAGTTACTGATATGATGACATAAGCAAGGGTGACAAGGCTGAGTATTATATACAATTATTTTTCCCAACCATATACATGTTTTAGATGATTAACTCTTAATTTACAAAGTTGCTTTCACTCATAAAGTTAAATTCTTTGGCAACAGACACACCCCAGTGACAAACCTCTCTGAATAATTATAGTTACTATAAGAAAAAAACTTGTAATAAGAACAAATTATAATCTTGCCATTTATTATCATTACATTTCTGTTCTAGTGCTTAGGGTTTGTCAGGTGTTTCTAGAGTAACAGAGAAGGAATGACCTTTCCTTTTAAATCCAGATATGTCAAATTGTCCTTTAAAATTGATGCTCACTGAACCTCCCCCATGCTGCATATATCCAAGACATGGTACCAAACAACTAGGTATCTCCAGGATGTATCCCTAAGCTAACATCTGTTTTCCGGCTCCAGAGTCCCATAGGCCAGGTGTGGCTGAAAGGCTCACTGCTACCTGCAGATGGCAAGACAGACATGGAAGGCTGAGGAGAAACCAGCATGTTTCCAGCAGTACGTGCTGGAAAACAGACTCCCCAGCTACAGTTTTGCCCCTTGGCAGGTCCCTTGTTGCATGATCTAGTGCTTAAAGGAGAAAGCAGGTCACAGGAGCCTTGTCATGTGTCCAAATTGAGGGAGAAAAAAGTGGGCAACAAAGATGCTGAGAGGTCTGAAAATTTCAAAATCCGAATATGGGTTTCATGCAGAACAGAAAACCACGCAAAATAAATCTGGAAAACAACTTCTTATGGTTTTGGGTTTTTTTTTTTTTTTTGGGGGGAGCTGAAACCAGGATGACACCCAGAATCCTAACCTTCCATGGTCTCCCCATGAGCTGTCAAAAAGAAACTATCTTAAAGTGCATAACATCCCATTTGGCCGGCTAGCTCTTCAGGCACACTACTAAGCCACATCCTGCCCTCTGGGAAACCTCTGGTGCAAGGAGGAAAATGAGACTGCAGCAGAAAACTGGTAACTCTGCATATCTCATTGGGTTTGGGTTGGTTTGTTTTCTGCCCATAACTGTGTGCTCTGAAGGTCTGAGGTGATACTGGAAGCTGATGCAGAAGGGAAAGATGCCAGTGGTGGTTATGGGTGGGCAAGTTTTAAAAATCAAAATAAAATGGCAGAATAAGAAGATAAGGAATGTGATGGGCAAGCTTAGGAATGCAGGGCAGGAAACAGATTGTGAATTAGCACCTTGCCATGGGGGCAAAGGTGTACATTGTCTATCATCACGTGAGTGCTTAAAACATGTTGAAAGAAACATCCATCTGTAACTTTGTCTTAAAATGTTAAAACCAGAAAATCATATACAGAGAACAGGTGAATGAGTGAATAACATTTAAGCAGCCGATTAACCATCAGGCAAGGAAAGAAAACTCTTTTAATGGAATACAGTAACTCCATTAGCTGTCTTCAAGGAAACTTGAGCTCAGCTTGTACTGACTAATGTAAAGTTACGCATGAAACCAAGTGCTCTAGGAGCTGCTGGTGTAAGAGCTGGGTAGCTACACTGCATTTTGTGATACAAACAAGCTCTTTAAATGGCAAATTATAATAGACTCTGTTTAGAAATGTTGAAAAATACAACTAAATGACTGGCCTGAAAATTCGATTTTTGTATGTTGGAAGCATTAGACTTTCTGCAGAAAGTATTTATGTCAGATACACTTTTAGATAAGTTCTGGTATTTTATTGTGTCATGGTATATTTCATTGCCTTACTGACATTTTACATTTCTCCAGCGGTACTCAATACAAAATAATTGATGAATACTAAATCAATGTATGTTAAATCCTGAGCCTATGATTCTATATCCGTTGTGACTGCAGTAGTGGTCAATATGTCTAGTTGCTTTACAGAGAAAAATGTACACAGAAAGGAACTGATTTTGTACCAAACTCCAAACAGATTCCAGACAAATTACAAGGTAGAAGTTGACAGAAACAAGAAACAACAGCTATTCATTCTTTACCCTTTTACTGTCAATATTTATGAAGGATTACTATAAATAAAGGACACTGTTATAACAAGTGATGTATCAGGAAGAAACTTAAACATCACAAAAAAATTTCCCTCTTAAATTTTGAAACATCCGTAACACATTCATTTTACAAAGCACAGGACATCTCTCAGTGGAACATGAACCACCTTTCAACCAGGCACACAAATAACCTATGTTTGCAGACACACTTATCCAGATGGCAGGTGACTTTCAGCCCTGAGATGCAGATACAGATGTCTGGAGCTTCACATCAATGCATCTCCCTCCTTGCCTTGTATGAGCACATTTTGGCTGTCCCTGCTTTGAGAGTACCTTTAGGCAGTTGTGGGGTGGTGTCTGTGCTCTCTGTTAATTTCTTACCACTGGGAAACCTGGAGCTGAGCCCCATAGGACCTTTAATCTGCATATTAGGATGCCTGCTCTCTTCAGAAACCAGAAGCAAATGCCCCAGGGGAGACTGTCAATCATCAAAAAGGTGCATTATGGAACCTGAAGACACAGAAGGTGAATTAAATTTTAAGGCCAAAGTAACTTCGGTAAAAGTGCTTTCACTTAATAGCTGAATTACAAGAGTCAGTCAACTTCAGTACGGTTGGAGGTGTGAGGTGCAGTGGAGGGTCTGCGTGAGAACCCTGTAAAATGGGAGCCTAGAGCCTGCCTGCCTGCAGCAGGCTGAGAGCCATTGAAGGAACTACAGGGTTGTGGTGCCTCGGGGTATTTCAGCTGCAAGTTAACGTATAAGGGTTTAAATTGTGTTTAATTTAATTCTGGTCAACCTATCTGTGACTGCCAAGGGAGCAAATGCCGGAGCTTGTCGTTACATCTCACAATGATCAAACCAAAAGCAAACCTGGAGCAAAGCATCTTTTGGTGCTTTGTTTGTGTTTTTCAGAGCATGGGTAAGATCCTGATAGGAAATTTGCCTGTTGTGGCAAAGGCTCTGTGCAGATCCTGGGTATCACTTCAACTTTCTAAGCACAACTGAAAGACTGTATGGACTGCAGAAAGAATGGGTTGAGCAGAGACAGAAGCAGTCAGCAGTTTTACTGCAGAGCAGAGCAGAGCAAAGCAGCACAGCATGAACCAGAAGAATCAACAACAGAAGTTTGTGACGCATGGCAGTAGGACAGCAGCTAACGGTAAACCTGTCTGCTGTGAGCAAATGGTACTAAACACAAGAGCATTGCTAGTGTGAGAAGCTAGGGGCAAACAGAGCACCTCTCAAAAAAAAATCAAACCAAACCAAAACCAAAACAAGCAAACGAACAAAAAACCAAAAACAAACAAACAAACAAAAAAACCCAACAACAACAAAAAAAAAACCCAAAGGGAAAAGCTTTCAAATGGTGAACTATGGGGCAATAGATTTCAAAGTATTCCAGGAACAACAATCAATATCTGTCACTTGGATGTCTCCAAACCTGGACTGGAAATGGAAATTAGGCTTTCCTATTACCTTACAAGCATTCAGAACTGTAGGATGAAAACATGGTCAAGAATAATAGGGAAATAAAAATAGCTTTACAGGAAAAAGCCTGAAGTCCATCTAGTCTGATACCCTATCCCTGAGAGCAGACGCTTAGAGAAAGAGTGTAAAAAAAGAGCAAGTGGGGAGTGACAAATCCTTGCTATGTGCTTCCTGTGAGTCTCAAACAGAAGGGTTAAATCTTTAGCTTTCTTATTTTTTCCTAGTAGGAACAAATGTGCACAGGGGCTATATTTGGGGCTGATAATTCGTTTTGTGAATATATTTATGACTAGCAAAAATATTCTTAGATTAATTTCTCCACAAAATTTTCAGCACGATAAATAGTTTCCCCTATCTAGTTACTGATCAGAAAGGAGCCAGCAAGAATAATCCACTGTAAACCATTACGGCTGACATCTTGTGGTTGCTTTTTGTATGCCACCTTCTGCTCAAGTTTCTGAGAAAAGACTGAATTTTCCCTTGTAAATAGCAATCGTACATCATCTCTATGTCACTGATTGTGCATTATCTACAAGATTCTAAAAATTATTCAGTAACCCCAACAGGAAGCTGAGAAAAGAAGTAATGCTGGTATCAAAATTTACTTCCTTCTTTTTCCAGAGCTTTATGGTTTTGAATTGCTAATGTATGAAAGCATTCTTACTACTGCAATCACAGCCCTCTTTAACATCTCTCTGTTTACATGCTGATATTTATCAGCTTAAGTATTTTCAAAACTCTTAGTAATCCTACCCTGGATCACTAAACAGACTTAAAGGCACTGGCTAGAGTAACAGGGGAGTACAGTTTGAAAACCTCTCTAATTATGTTCTGTCTTTTGTGAATTAATAACCATCAGCGTCCAGCAGAACGGGTATAGCGAGGCCTGCCTCTTGCGTATATTTAGTCGAGATAGTTTCTGGGAGCACCACTGTGCTCTCCAAGGTTTCATCATGCATTTTATTGTGGTGCAAGTGTAAAAGGCACACCTCTAGTGTCTGCAAAATAGGATCCATTTCAGAGCATGAAATGTTGCCAGTCCAAGGAGTATAGCAATTGCTGTATTATTTTTTTAATCTCAAGATGGTGTTATAATACGAGGCTACATCTTCATATTCTTCTGTATTTAAAGGTAGAAGTTTCTTTCTTATGCAGCAATTTGTAACTTGCAATATATTGATACAAAGCTGGAAAGTAATTTGGACATTTCTCTGAAACTTTCTTCTATTGGTACTTCATTAGTTTGTCCACTGTTCACAGGAATTAACAACTTCTGTGGCAATAATTTGCAGGAGGTTTGGGATACTGGGGGGAGTTCACCTGTATAGCATCAGCAGCAAGCAGCAGAGAAATAGCAGATCAATTATCCCCAGTTATTATTGTGTTAAGTAAGGTTAGATCAACCCAGTATTTTCTTATGTGCATATAAATAATTAATTTATTTAGAAATGAGATTTCCTTCCTTTGAACCTTTCTGAGTGACAGAATGCTCCCTTGTGTCCCAACAGCATAGCCCAGTTTTAACACACTTCCAAGAAGGAAATTAGCTGGTCAGAAACAAATGAATAGACTTTGCTTGTCGTTCAAACCAGAATCAATTCTAGAATGACACCTAAGAGTGTAAGCCTGAATGACATATTTGCAGAGTTAATGAGGACCTAAAACAGGGACAGATAACAAAAATCTCTGTATATCATAAACTATACATTTGCAGCAAATACAACAAAATAATTAGTTCCATTGTTCCTGTAATATGTTTAGGTTGTTTAGAATATAATATAATATTTCAGCATTGTTCACCTTTCAGGTTTCCTTATTATGATCTCTAATTGAGTTCAGAGATAATAAATTACAGGACCTTAAGTCATAATTACTATTGCAGAACTGTAAATATGCATGTTCTAGAAACATGAGAGAATGTAAAGAAATTGCCGTAGTTATCTGGAGGAAAAACCCCTCACATCTGTAGAGAGCTGCAGCTGCACAGAACAAAGTTGCAAACACAACTACCCAGAGAAACGGAGCAGGGAAAACATGACAGCCAGCAAGAACATTGTAAGAATAGCATCGCCAAAGCTAGGCAGACAAGGACAGAATAATTATTAAGTCCTTACTGCCCAAGCAGATATTTAAATAGGTAGCTTTTCACTGATTCCATCACTGATTCCAACGCCAAGTGGAGCATAATGATTAGCAGAACAAAGGCTTGTGTCTGTCTATGTCTCATTCATCTTCCGGTATTTTTTTCTTAAAAATGCTTTGTGCAGAAGATGGGTTTTACTAAAAGAAGACTGATGCTTTTTTTTAAATACAAGACATGGATGTACGCTTTTCAAGCTCCAGTAAAGATGTTTCAAAGTTAAGGGCTGTGACATTATGAAAATAGTTCAAAATACCTTCACTCTAATCCTTGAGCACTGTGGATTTGTTTTGAGGCACAGTGAAGCTTCTTTTTGAGAAATTAATACAACAGAAATATAGCAGAAATAGAGCAGAAATATAACAGAACTGAGCTGCTTCAGACAAGGGGCATGGACATACTAGACAAAAGAGTTAAAAAATACATCTTCGAGTGTGGACGCTTTATTACTGAAAAATTTCAGCAACTCAGCTTCAAGGAAATGCAGGTGAGCGTCAGGTAGCACTAACTGCTCCACAAAGAATAGAAATGGATGCTGCACATAAAACCAGACAATAACATTTTTAACCTTATGTTAGGTTCTACGTAGAATTAAAACAAATTAAAACCACTTTTGCAGGACTGTTATAAGTCTCAGAAAGATAAACCAGAATTTATTATAGTTCATACAGCAAAGCAGGAAAGAAATGGAAGGAAAGAATTCAATAGTTGAACAATGCAGATAAAATAACCCAGTAAAATTAATCGGGAGTTTCTTTGATGTCCTGACCCACGACTTTACCTGTCAGTTGTCAGAATCAAACCAAGTGTACTTTGACCAGAGAATATTCCGTTTCAGAGCATTCTCTGGGAGAATTTCTCCCCTTGAGGAAATCTCTTCATGGCAAAATTAAAAGAAACCCTTTCAAAGTAGCCACAATTTTTACTTTTCTAGAACATGGGTTTCAGTATTATCTATGGAACTAAGTGTTCCATCAAAAGAAGATATTAAAATGGTTTTAAGAAATCCCATTAAGTTATTATAAAAACAGCATCTTTTTACATAGGAGAATATTCCTCAAAAATTAGACAAGACATAGAAATAATAGAACTTATTTGTGTGAATAATAATAATAACAATAAGAATTATTATTACAGCCTCTATTAGTATAACTTTGCAGCTATAGCACAAATAATGATGCTCAGAACTCAAATCTGAACACAGACAATTTCACATTTCATTTGGCAGTAGAAATAAAGGAGGACATAATCCTTATTATGCATTATTAAATGTCTTACAGATCCCATTGAAAACAGTGAAGTTGCACTGATTGTTTTTAACATGCATATGCAAAAGAAACAATTGAAACAATCTGGTTTGGGTAACAGTTAACAGTGTAACAGCTTAATGCTACATTTTCTTGCCCTCAATACTGTTGATACCAATGGTAAAGATAAATCTGAAAAGCATCTGGAATAACAAGGATTCATGTATATATGTATAAAACTATCTATCTAATGGTACACACCTAACACACCGTGAAAAGATTACTGTAAATCTCAGTGCTGTAGCATTTTATGTGGTTATATGTAGTAAAATACAGCTGTATGAATTAACGTATAGGACAGACATGCAGCTGCATTAGGAATGGGAATCACAGAGACATGCATAGATCCTTCCGCATTGTTTTCACTGGGATTATGCATGGCTCTCTATCTGAATTCCCTCAGTCCCTTAGAGAATATATTCAGCATTAAGACCAGTCCTCTCAAGAGCTGAGGGAATGCAGTATGGGCTTGTTTTCTGTGAATGTCTTACATTCTTTGATGGCAACACAGGAAAGAGGAAGGTAGCTGAGTAGCTCTCTGAATTAAGTCAATCTCTACTGTAATTCTGCAAAGGTTCTCTGTTACATAGCCTCGCTTTCAGCACAGACAACTTCCTGAACAGAAGATGTGAGCAGTTTCCAGCCCCATCCTACTGGCGTGTCCAGAAGAAGCCGGCTCAGCCCACAGGGAGCCCATGGCTGTTGGGAAAAGTGGCTCTAAGCCACACTCTGAAGACGTGCTGACTCCTGACACTGCAATGCAGTGGAGAAGAAAATCTGTGCTGGCAGAGCAGCTCCCAGGAACTCAAACTGCAGTTGGGAGTTCACTGATAGGGAGGGGAATCAAGGCAAATGGAAACATGTCAGATTCCTGTCTATCTGCAGTACCCCACAAAAGTATCATATGCTCAGATTTTTAGTTCATTCCTTGGTGAAACATGAACTACCATGCTATCTTGGCTTGTAGCAGAAATAGTGTGGCCAGCAGCACTAGAAGAATAAGAAAACAATGTTTTGGACCAGTGGACTGTGACACAGGAGGAATTTCAAATCCATGAATGATACCTCATTTATATACTATTGCTTTTCCCATCATCTGCTAGAAGAAACGTGATAAACTCAATCTGGGCTAACCTTACTGAAAAAAAGAAAAGTCTTCTACTCCATTGAGTTTGACTTGAGAGCAGCTGACTTGAGAGCACCTTAGTCTATTCTCAGTGTAACAATTTATCCTTGTATTCAAGTACTTCATGTGCCTTGTTGCTGTTTGGAGTGCCGACTGAAACACGAAAAGACTTGACAAACAGTTTATGATGATTCGTTCTTTGCTTCTCATGTCTTACTCTATTTATGATTGCTATTATTAAGCGCTGCTTCCATTTCTATGTTTTTGGTTACAATTCCTATACCTTTCTTTTCCTGTGGTTACTTTGAAAGTGTTAGTAAAGACATTCACATTTTTCATGCTCGATACGCGCCTCCTCTTTTCACTTTCAGTAGCCCCTCAGGTTTAAAGCTCCTCATTTAACTGATGAAAAACCTTCCCCTCCTGAAACAAAAAACGTCTTAATACCCGTATTCTACAAGTTTCGGGGCTTTTTGTCCCGTAGGAAGTACAAATTCACGCTCCCGCACTCGCGCATGCGCGCAGCAGCTGAGCATGCGCAGACGGTCGGGGGCTGGCGGTGGCTTGAGCGGCCTCCGCGCCGCCACCGCCGCTTCTGCGATGGGCTGAGGGAGAGGTGGCTGGTTTGGGCTGGGCACTCCGAGGATGGAGAGAGCCATGGAGCAGCTAAACCGGCTGACGAGGTCCCTGCGCCGCGCCCGCACCGTGGAGCTGCCGGACGGTAGGAGAGGGGCTGCGGGCGGTCTGTCTTCGCGAGCTGTCCCAGCACTGTTGCGGCCTCTCCGCCCCGGTGTGGCCCGGCGCGGTGTGACAAGGCGGGTGTGAGCTGAGTCGGGGGCTGTTGCGTGTCCCAGTCCGGCGAGGCGGCCTGGGAGGACGGAAACCGGCTCCCTCCTTTCCTCCCTCCCTCCCTTTGCCTCTGAGGGGCTTGCTTTAGTTTATAACTGTGATAACAACAACAGTAACGGTTTCTGCATCTTTTTTCCCCCGGTGTCTCGCCGCCGAAGGACGGAGGTGCCCGGCACACAGGCCGTGGCGTGCGCCTGCCCGCGACTGCTGCCCCTGGGCCCCTGTGAGAGGGTGGTCCGGGATGCTGAACCCTCGTTGTCCGGCTTTGAATTCTTCCTTAGGTGCTTCGTCCGTGTCATCGCTAGTGATGACAAATCCTTGGTTGTTAGTTTGTTTTTGTTAATAGCACTGAATTTTGTATGAAATAGTGTTGAAAGTCACTGGTCACAGGCTAATTTTGCTGCTTCTAAACTACTTCACATGGGTGCTAGCCATCCCATATCGGGATAGATGTGAAAATATAGCTTCAGGCTTTTACAGCAAGTATCTAGTTTTCCAGACAGATCCAGTTTTTGGGAGGACTACCTCTAAAAGCTTTTGGATATGCGAAAGTTTCTGTTCCTGTGAGTCATTTGCTGTCATTGTGCTTTCTTCAGGGTTTATTTTTACAGACTAATCTTTGGCTGTCTGTCTGCCAGCTTTCATCTCCGGTGGTGGAAGAAAGCAAGTAACGTTCTGTTTTCTCTGTATCTTCCCTGTTTGGAACTTCCTGGCTGCTGCATATATTTTTCCCCCTGCACTGAGCTACTACACCCTTTCCTTATTGTCACCCGCCAGCAGTTTCAGTGTCTGCCAGTGCAGTTGCTCATAAATTTTGCAAAATTGACAAGTTTCAGATGGATTTTGCTGCTGTTGCAAGCAAGCCTTGGAATGACAGTGAAAACTGATGTAATACTGTTAATGTGAGCTCATGCTTGGAGAAATAATGTAGTAGTACCAGTTTAACTAAGTGATGATGGTGGTAGGAATAATGCGTAGCACAGCTTATGCCAGTTGGAGCTGCTTTAAATTTATGCCAGTACTAGAATAGGCAAATTCTTTCTGAATTTGAGTTCAGATATTTTCTTCTTACCTTGGGTGTCTTACATTTCAGAGGTAATCATGTCAAGGCTAGTGCAAGCCCCGTGACTTCCGAACAAGTACCTCTCTTGCCCTGTGACACAGAAGGAATGTCAATCCTGTGTATTCTCTAAGAATTACATGAAAAAAGTCACTGCTGAACTGAAATAGGGAGATATAAATGGACTTTCAGACAATGAAGTCTCAAATTACATTCCAAGAAAACCCATTCAATGGCCATCTAACTTTGGTTAGATGTATAATGGTCCATCATAGCTCATTACATGTCTTCTTTCTTGACCTTGGTGTTCTCTAGGTTCATTCAGACCTGCCCAGCATCTACTTGAGAAGCAGGTTTGGGTTGCAGTGTTTTGCTCCAAACATGTACTGACAGGATCGGCGTAGAAAATACCAACACCAGTCTAGTATGGCATGTGGTTTGGTGGCTTCTTGTGTGCTGTGTCTGGCCTCTTGAATTATGATTTCTATCCCCTCTCCCCTGCTACATAAGTAGCTTTAATTTGAAAGATACATAGTTTACCTCTCCATCCTTAAACTGAGAATACTCTCCTAAGAAAAGGAGATGTATGTTTGAACTTCTTATGCTGAAGAAGGCACTAAATCCAGGTATTTAATTTTCTATGCATGCACTGTGGCCATTCAGATACTATATGGATGATGCTGACACTTCTCTAAGCCTGTGATCTCTGCAAAATTCAAACCAAAATATCTTAGGAAATAGAGTAAGTGTTTCTAGATTCTACTGTTAAGTTGCCTGAAAAGCTAGGTCTTGCAGCCCAAAGCAGTAGGTTTTAGGCAGTTTGGTTCTGACTCTGCATTTTGCATGCTTTGTTTTTTGTCTTTAGATATTCATAGCTTGACATGCAAGCAAGTTAGATAATAAATATTTTCTATAAGTGCGTGAGGCATATAATACTTTTTCTTTCACTGATGTCATGTACTTTAAGTTAGTACGTGTTTGTTTATGAACAGGGACAATAGTTACCAAAATGGGCACAAAAGCTCCTTAGTTCCACTTTCTTTTATTTCTGTACAGAAAAATTCTGGGAAAATCAACACATGCTCCACAGTGTAGATTCTGTTAATAGAACAGCAGAAAGCTTAGTTTTGTAACTGTACCATAAACACCTTTAATGTCCCAGTTACACTTGTATTTTACTATTGTCTTTTTCTAAATTGCTAAACTTACAATACAGTTAAATTTAATTGAGATTAGTATGAAGCATTTCTGTTAAGTGTGCTGGTGTATTTAAAGCTTTTCTTTTTTTTTTTTTTTCCTTCTGCCTCTTTAATAAGGCATGATTGTGGAAATTCAAAGGATGTCTTAAGATTTAGTTAGCATTCTCAAGTTCTGTTTTTTGTTTCAGTTGAGAGCTTTATCTTCCTGTCAAGAGATCTGTGGAACAGAGCCCAAATAAGAAGGTGTTTGTTTTGTTTTTTTTTTTTTTTTTTTTCCTTTTTGTTTTGTTTAGATGCACTGGCAGCTAATCATGAATACATTTTTAAAACTGATCCAGTCATTTTCACAGTAGATATCTTTATTTAGCATCTATTTAATTTTATTTCCAGGACTCTCCTTCTTTGTGTGTGCATCCTCTCCCACCCAGCCTCCCTCCTTCTCAGACCCTAGCAAAAATTCTAGTGGTACATGCTAGGGCTGGAGTTATCTAATGCTCACAGAGCTCTGCTGTAAGGAGCCATCTAGACAGTTGAAACTCTTGAACTTGGGGATGGTTAGAATGACTTTCTACAGCTTGGAAATGTGATTTGGTGTTTTGAAAGGTTTGTGTCTCTTCCAGCATGTGTTTACTGTAAGCAATATTAAAACTATTCAGTTTTTTAATAAATAATTATTATTTGATTTTGAATATGACATCTCTTTTCAGTGTTCAGAGATGATCATAGATTAAAATTGCTTCTTTCTTTTGTAAGCTACCTATAGACTGCTTCACGTAGTGGGTAGCAGCACTAATCTTGAAGTACTGTTGAGGAATAATAACAAATAGCATAACTGTGGCATGAGAAGCTTTTCTCTGACTCCCGTTGTTAAGGCTGAAGAATTTATTTGGTAAATGTCAGTTTGCCTATCTAGTGGAAGTACCGAATGTGTAGAAGCATATACATAAAAGATATGAGAAGTTATACTTGTTTGGATCTGGTTTAATTCTTCCTGTTCTGATGGCTTTGTAACTTTTTGGATAATTCGGAACATTTTGATCAACTAAGATAATGAAAAAGAAGTTAAAAGTTTTATAAGAACAGTCCGATATTTCCATATCCTGGAACTGTATACCTGGGTTCTCAGGAAGTGTAGTCCTTCCTGTCATAAGCTGGCATCTACATGAAAAGTCTGTGGAGACTGTGCTCCCAACAACGGGTAGTTTGCTTCAAGCTGGAAATTATAATCATTATACATCAACAATAAATGTACCTCATTATTATTATTAATGATTATTCTACATTAAAGGCTTCAAAGTTTTGTTGAATTCATAGAATCCTAGAATTTTTTGGGTTGGAAGGGACCTTAAAGATCTAGTTCCAACACCCAGCCACAGGCATGGAAACCTTTCCACTAGACCAGGTTGCTCAAAGCCCTGTCCAGCCTGGCCTTGAGCACTGCCAGGGATGAAGCAGCCACAGCTTGTCTGGGCAACCTGTGACAGTGCCCCATCACCCTCACAGTGAAGAATTTCTTCCTAATATATAATCTAAATCTCTGCTCTAAATTTGTCCTTTAAAAATAATGTTTTACTCCAGAAAGTCTGTAAGTGGCTAAACAGGCATGTCAAACCCATACAGTCTGCTGGTATGTGCAGCAGAAGTCCTGTAGGGACTGTATAGCTGAATGTCATTCTGTTCCCACCATTGACTTGCATCTTTGTATTCTGGCCTTTTTTGTATTGCCTTCAAATGTGAAATATGAAACTGAGCAGAAAATTAAATTGAAATTTATTGCATTCAGGTATTCATGTTTACAGACAAAACAAAATGGTTATGGAACAGCTTAGTTTGAAGAAATCATTTTTGCAAACTTGTCTGTATCCAGGACTATGGAAGTCACCTTGGAAGTTTCCTTCTTAAAATAAGCTATTTACTTTATTTTGTTAATGCACATTTCTTAAATATGTTGACTTAACAGAATTGTCAGTTTAGAAAAAATTATGCTCCACTGAAAACTATGTAATTATTACTTTGTAAAAGAAAAACCCACCACATTGAAACTTCATGTATTAGTCCTGTTAATTATGTCTTCTAAGTATGGTGGCTTTTTCTCTATAATGAAACTTTAGTTATGTATAACCTGTGCAAAAATAATAATCTGTTGAACAATGGACACTTTAAAAGGTAACTAAGTGCTGCTAGATTACCTCACAGAAAAGATTTATTTGTTATAATGGAATAATTTAATTTCTTCACAGACAATGAAACTGCTGTCTATACACTAATGCCGATGGTTATGGCTGACCAGCACAGGTGAGAGCTTCCTTACATTTCTTTTTTGTTTGTTTGGTTTTGGTTTTTGCTTGGTTTTGGTTTTTGTTTTTCCTTTTTAAGGTCTGAAAACCCAGCATGTTTGCAAGTGTTGTAGCTGCCGGAGCGCTCTCAGGAGTTCTGTAGCTGAAGTTAGTCACTGACTGTATGCATTCCAACATGTTCTTACCTGAGAAACCTGTTTTGTTTTATGCCATAGACTTATTCTGTTGATGCACATAGAGTAATTTGTCCTAGGATAAGAAAAAATACTTTTTTTTTCTTTTGTGGAACTGGGGTGTAGCTCTGAGCGTGCATTTACTGATGACTTGGAAACTTTTAGTCTCATTAGGCATCTTGGAAAGACATGGAATAAGCATTGTACAGTGAGATTGCTTCTTCTGAAATTCCTCAGATGACCAGCTGTTTTCGGTTACCCAGCAACCCTTAGAGTGATTGGGAACTGGGGGTTGTATAGTGCCAGCTAAGTGGTGCTACCTTCTGATGAGTTTTGTAGGCAAGCAGGCCTTACTGAAACTGTAAAGTGTTTATCTGATCAGGGTAAACATTTGTTCTGCTAAATAATATTTTGTTGAGATTGCGTGCAAGGGTTTTAAGTTATGTGACCAGCTCATTACTAGAGGTTGAAATCACCAGTTCACTTGCAGTTTTGATTGTTTTGAAATATTTTATCTTAGCTAATATTTTATCTTTATAAATTCCTTAAGTCTTAAAGTGCTCTATTTAAATTTATTATCCTGTTGGCAGGTCATGTGTCCTTTGAAATCATTATAATAATTTCATGTACCAGTCTTCCCTCTGAACTCTGCCTATGTTTGGGGAAGCTGCTGGGTATCTGGTTTGGGTATATGGGTAGAGATTAAGGAGGAAAATGAGAATTTGTATTTTTTTCAAACCAAAGCTATTAATATGCTTGTTTTCCACGCTTGTAATGAAGTGATTTGGCCATCTGGTCTAATTCTTACTAGTTTACATTTGAAACAGTTGCCCAGTGTTACAGTTCATGTTTTATGTACAAGAAAGAAGTGAAAGAGTAAAAGTACTGTTAATACGTAAACACTTGCAAGCTGTTGGATGTTGTTACTTGGAGAGAAAAAAAATAGTGATCAAGAAAGAAATACGGTACTTGTGTATATACTTTGCTTGGATAATGCGAGATACTTTCTTTAAAATTATATTTTTGTTTAAAGGTCTGTCTCAGAGCTGCTGTCAAATTCAAAATTTGATGTGAATTATGCGTTTGGACGTGTGAAGAGAAGTTTGCTTCATATTGCAGCAAAGTAAGACTTACTTGAGTCCAGTCCAGAAGTTAACAATGAAAGTAATATAACAAATCTAAGGCACCAATGTAAGCTGGGAAACTCTGTAGTATCAGTTAACACTTTGTTTTTACACTTCTTTTTTGTATTTTGTTCTTTTAGCAATATGCCTGCCTCATTGAGGGGGCAGTTTTTACACATAGTATCAAACGGCTTTCTGAATTCTAGTGAAGGAAGTCTAGGTGGATACTTTTTTTCCTTTTTCTGAAGAAATGTAGCCATTATGTATATCCTATTTAGCTGGATTACTCTTGATTTTGTAGATCTGGAGAAATCTTGACTGCAGGTGATGCTTGGTTTTGAAGTATTCTAAACTACTGAGAAGTACTTGGATGTTCACTGAGAAGCAGCTGCTACAAAGAACTTCATATGACCATACCTGAAGGGAATATAACTAATTTCTAATAAATTTTTATATCCTGGGTGAAAGGCTTAAGTGCAAATTTCAACTCTGTGACCTAGATTATTTATTATTTATGTATCTATTCAGTGAGAATAACTCTTTACTGCCAAGAAACAGCCAGATTAACATTATCTTAATAGAAACGAACCATATAGTAAACTAATGAGTGAATGTTCTATATATGTGTCCCATTTTGAATATCTTGAAAGCTCTCATGTTTGAACTGAAAAAATGGTAAAAATAAAAGAAATAGTAGTGGCATTGCACATAGATAGCAGGTACTTGGGCATAATGTAGGTAGGACTTCCAGCCTTCTAAGCAGACTGTGTTAGAAATATGTTTACTAGGTATTCCATCTCAGAATTGCATGCTGCTTATGTAAAACTTACTTGAGAAAGTACTCAAAGAAAAAAAATGCAAGCAAATTTTTAGCATACATTTTAGAATTATCTTTGAAAAGCTGTTTTCCTTGATCATAAACCCCAAGAAATTGTGTTACACCTAGTTTCTGGATTCTCTTTTGTCTTGGCTAGTTGTTGGGTCACTAAGAGGTTACAGAAGTGCTGGTTTTGCAACTTACTCTACAGCCAGTCTTCGGTTTCTTTGGATTGTTGGGTAGCAGTTTTGTCTTTGCGGAGATTAGTAACAGTGAATAAGATGGTCATGATAGATATGAAAATACTGTATATTTATCCTCCCATTTAGCTCTTCCTCTTGAAGAATTCAGGAGCAAGATAAACATACAACGCAAAGTTTCTGTGTTCTTGGTGGTATTGATTATTCTATATTATGAAAACAAAAATGGAGTTACAGGTTCAAAACAAATAGGAAAGATATTTGTATGAGTTTGGGGGTTTCTTATTCTTAAGGTTTAAATATAACTTCTGGACAGTGAAGTGTAACATAAAGAATTATACTGGAATTGGCAATAAGTGGAAAATTAAGTCCTGTGAATAGATTAAAAATAGGGAGGTGAGAGGAAATAGTAACCAAAACATTTTAAACAGCTTATATTTTAAACAACCGTCAGTCTTAAAGATTCACTGTCGAGTTTTAAAGTCACTAAAATCACATAAAGGGCTAGCATCTGTTCAGTAGTGCACGTTATGATCACTCAGTTCTCACTGCATTATGTGTCTTTAGCTTTGTGTAACTTGAATGATGAAGGTGTAAAACAGTTTTGTGTAAAGATTTTTCTGTTGAATGTAATCTGTACATAGTATTGCTATTGTGTTCAGTATAGATTTGGCTTGTAAATATCCTTGTTACAATTTTTCTCTTCCTTATTTTGTTCTTAGCTGTGGATCAGTCGAATGCCTTGTTCTATTATTAAAAAAAGGAGCAAATCCAAACTATCAGGATATTTCAGGATGCACACCTCTCCATTTAGCAGCAAGGAACGGGTAAGAAAGTTTTTTAAGGCTCCTGAATGTTTTGTGCGTAGTGCACTTAAGCTGACATGTTCTGTAATATTTTTGCATAGTTGAAACAAAATACTTTGGTTTTCACCTTTGAATATAGGATGGCACACTTACAGCGAACATGGAAGATACCTTGAATATTCAGAAAATATTTTTATTATGAATAGGAAGTTACATCTGAAATGCCAATTTTAGTGCCAATTGTTTTAGTATTTTCTGTTAAGTAGGAGCTTAATGTTTATTACAGCAGTGACTGAACAAGGGATGTATTCACCTTCCAGTTAGCTAAGTAAGAAAAGATTTCAAAGAGGGCACTGGAGGATTTGGAAAATGCAGGGATTTCAGAGTTTTTTCAGGTAGTGTCT
>JAVHNF010068267.1:2217-15677 GCA_034783455.1 Micropsitta finschii | reverse complement strand
CTGGCAATAATAACACATCATTCAAAGAAGAAGCCAAGCAAGGGAAAACGTGTCTTCAAGATATACAAGAACAAAAGCAGAACAGAGAAGAGTGCCATATGACAGCATAAAACAGTATGGTACTGGCTCAGACTGAGAGCTCTCAGAATGACCAATACCAGTGCCTCTGAAGAAACACAAAAGCAAGGTCAGCAGTCAGCTTTCCTCGGTATTCTCTCCCAGTCCCCAAAGATTTGTACCAAAAGTAGTTTCTGAGCTAGAGGTGGTCTGTGGTAGCTTTGTGGTAAATGTTTCAGAAGAAATAAAAGTTGAAAAATAATTAGGTTTAACAATCTGTTGCTGGTATGCAAGGTGCATTTTAAATTATCTATGCTCAGGAGAATGCCCTGAAAGAATTAAAGAATTCTATGTTGTCAGTGGCCTCTGTTTACTTCTAACTCTAACATTGCATGTCAGAGGAAGATGTAAAAAAACACAGAAGGAGCTGCTATTGTAATTTTTGACAGTGATCTCATTTTTAGAATTCCTTATACCTTCCATCCTGTGTGTATGTCATTTTTCTGTGCTCCTCTTGTCCATGCCCTCAGAATGGTGCACAATTTTCAAAGATCCTTTTTGTTCACTCTAACTTGGGTGCTGTCTCCATGTTGAAGAGGTCTTTATGGTTTACTGAAACCAGAAAACTCTGGTAAAACACCAGGGATGTTGGAATGTGCCAGTGCCTGTCCAACTGTTCAAATTACCATGGTGTCCAGATGATGTAGGACATGAACTGCTTGATTATCTTGCCTGTGAAAAATGTTAAACCTAAAGATTTTGAGCACTAGGGAGTTCAACAGATTTTCAGAAAACTCTATGCAGTGTTAACTCATTTTGTTTAGTGGCTGAGAAGCTTCTCAACGTTAAAGGTCTTCCTCAAATTGTCCCTAAAGCTCTTACAACACCCTGTCACCAGAAGTTTCTTGTGCAGTCAGGAGTTTCTTGATCTGCAAGAAATTTCTCTAAATTCTTCCTTATTTCTGCTTTCAGTTTTGAGAAATACTCTCTACTGTAGGATTTGTAGGATCTTTGTTTTCTGCCCAAACTCAAGTCCACATGACAGGAGGGAAAGAAGGGGTTATTTCAGTATTTCAGATTTTTTATTCTAGTCGATTGTTCAGTGAAATGGCAGGTTGCATGTCTATCTGTGTCCACTATAAAAACTAATACCATTGTTGAGCTGTTTTCTTCCCTGGCAGGGAAAGTGAGGACAAAAACCCCAGAATGAGACAGAGAATTTGGCTTGTGTGCCAGGAAAAATTTGCAAGCAAAAGCAATTAAGCTCATATGTAACTCTTTTCAGACTTTAATGTTTTGCAGAATCATTTTTCATGTATTGAGTAGTACTGTTGCAGCATCGGAGATTTAACTTTTACTTATTTTCATTATGTAGTCTTGTGCAGCTCTTGCTGATAACAGTCATTTGAAGTGTCAGTGCAACTGATGAAATCAGATGGGCCATGAACCGCTGGGTTTGAAAGCTGTCACTGAGATGTATAACTATATTTTTATTTTGCAGTTGCTTCATGAAAGTTTAAAAACAACACAAAATAATGTATATTCATTAATTCAGTAATACTGACTGTTCCAAGATTGTTTTTTATCTGTCTAATATAGCTTTAGGGAGAATTAGTTACATTTGTTAGTAAAAAATTAGCATCAATAAGAATTTTGTGGTTCACTGTCTGGATTTAAACTAGGTTTTTGAGGATTACTCAACATAATTGAGTCACAGAATTTTTCAGAAATGTCTTGAGTCACAGTGGGAGCTACTGAGCTTTGCACATGCCCTTTTGTTCTTGTTCCAAATTTAAACTTAGCATCTTTTTACTAAAATCAAAAGCTTTTATTCTGGAATTTAAGAGCCCAGATGGATTTATATTAAAAAAGACCTGTTCTGGACAGCAACAACTTTACTTCTGAGATCAGAAAAGTGTGATGGAATTGATGCAAGCAATTTCCCTGTGAAACCTGCTTATTCTGGACTTACATGAATTTTTGTGAAGTTGCTTATTGTTTTTCATGAAATGGACATAAGAAAGGTTATCAAGGGCATTAGTGCACGACATACTGAAGGTGCAAATCATTACTGACTGCTGTTATTTAGAAAAAATACCAGCTAACTCCAAAGTCATCTTACGGTGGAAGTACCAGTTTTGTTCCTGAGACTTCCTTTCTAAATAACGGCTGCGTTCTTGGTCACTAAAATGATTTAGGGCTTTACTAACTGTAGGCTGGCAGAAAAAGTGCATGAAGATTGTCAAAGTGGTCTTGCATTAGTATTTGTGTAGATAGTATTGTCTGTTTATAACCCCCTGATCTTCTCTGTCCCTGTAGAAGTATTTTTCTTTATTGCCATGGAGGTAATTATGCACAAACCGTGCAAAATTCCTCCGAGCACTCCAATGCATCTTCAGTTCCTCCCAGCACAGTACTGAATCTATTCAAGCTCATTTCTGAATTTAGTGAATCTGTGTACGTTCAAGGCGATGTGGCTTAAATATACAAATTAATCTGTTGGTCCTGGCAAAAAAAATATTTTCAGTATTCTGTGTTACCCACTGCTTTGTTGTATTGTTGTTGTCATTCCTTTTAGGAGTGACTGCATAGGAAAACAAGCCTCATTTCTCACAGGCTGTAGAATTCTGATCACTATGCACACTCCCTTCTCAAGCTGCTGGGACCACATATATCAGTATAGAGCACTGAGTTATCTAGTTATATCTAGTTGCAGTAGAACATAAATTGCTTTCTCTGGCCAACATAGTAAGAGAGAAAGGATGAATAAGTATTTTAACTTCATTTCATCAAATAAGAAAATACATTGTTAAGGAATTGTTTTGTTTGAATTACACAGATGGATATCCATTCCGACCCTTTGAAGGAGAAATTATTAGGCTCGACACAAACATTTCTGCTGTGATTAGCACAGCTTCACTTTCTTGCTTATCTAATAATTTCTTCATTAAGATCTGAATATGCTTAAATGAGAACATACAAGTAAACACATATTCTTATAAACATGCAATCAATTAAATTTCTCAGTCAGAATTGCAAAGTTCTTTAAAATACAGAGTTCTAATCTGAGAGCTGGGCAGATGATAACCACTTAGCTTGAAATGCTGAGGGAAATAGATAGTTTATGATCAGGTTTTGTATTTTAGGCCAGAAGGATTGGGAAAAAAAGACAATAAAAAGAAGCACATCATATGCAATGGAGGAGAAAATTCTTTAATTCTAGTTGTGATCTCATTGAAGGTGGAACAACTGCAGTTGTTGCTGCTTTGGGAGCACATGTCTTGCTATCTGCTAAGCATGTGGGGAAAAAAATGTCACCAGCATCAATAACTCTCTGTGCCCGTGTATTCTACAAAAATATAGTGAATATGTATGCTCTGAAGTGCAGTGGGGAAAAAACTGTCTTTCTAAAAAATTATTCTGAAGATGGCGTTAAAGTAGGGATCCAATCCCATACTATGCAGTACATGAATAAATACAGTAAATGCAGGAGTCAGGAGTCATAAAGACATACTCTCATGTATATTTTTAAGGAAAAGTGGCAGCATTTAAGAACATTCTTCATTTTAATTTTTATTTAACTAAAACAATAAAAGGGCAACAGACTAGGCAGAAATTTTCCCTGAACTGACATGTTCATTCAGCCTCTTTTTTGTCCTCTTTTGGCATAATTCTCATTAGTCAAATGAGTAGAATAGAATAAAATGTTCCTTCGTTTAATGAGTGGATGTACAGGCGAACGCATCTTGTACTGGGTGTTGTTATGAAACATGGTAGAGTTGTGTTTCAGAGATTCGGCAGCAGGTAAGCATTTTTGTTTCTCTTTGGGAATTTCTTTTTGGTTTGGGCACTCTTATTTGAACAAAATGAGCAGTCATTGATAGTTTCTGAGCAGCAGTTAGGAACAATTGAAGCAGCCTGGAGTATGAAATAGACACTTGATGAGCCAGTAGCGTGAGCCACTGATGACTGTACAGTGACAGAGGAACTTACATTTAAGAGGGAATGTGATAGAACATCTCTGTATCCAGCATCTTCAACCATGTGCTGTCAGCCATTACAGATTTTCTGAGAATTACTGCATGCTTCTCACTGTGTGAATACAGCAGAGAATATGGGTAGCTCATTGTCAAACACACCTTCTATTTAATGTTTTAAAGAATCTTTCAAAAAGAACTTATAGGGACTCAGTTTTTTACTTACTATCCTACCAGATAAAAATTGGTTTAACAAGAGTTTTGTAAAACTTAATTAAAGACTGAAAAAATATGGAATACCTGCTTCTTAAAATTAGGTAAGAGTGCTGGGAAATAATTGTGATTGAAGAGGTGAGATTACTCATAGCAGGGGGAAAACAGGGCCTTTTGATGACTGTAGAGAGTTCAAATATTAAAATAGTGAGATGTCAGAAGTTTCTTCAGTGAGTTTTTAAGAGGAGACACTGCACAGAGATGCAGGTTTTAGATCTTACACAAAAGGAAAGAAAACAACCCAACAAACGTGTGTTAATATTGTTACTGTGGCATTATAGATTCTAGTGAGACAGATATAAAATCTTGAGATACCTGAATCCCTTTCACAAATTCAACTCTCTTACTTCCTGGTAAGTGGGCAGGTAAATCTACCTTTTGAAATGTTCACCTGGAATCACATTTTAAGTTTACATTCCTTATTTACAGTTTCTTTTCCTCTTTCATTTAATTGCCAGTTTATTTTGCTCCCTCCAAGCTCAGCTCCCCATCTCTTTGTTCTTACAGTCTATCTGATATTTCCTAAGCAAAACAGGGTGTACTCCATGCCTCCCACAGTGCTAAACTCTTTCTGACTGCAGGGAAATGCAATAATGTGGTGTTAGAGAGGAAAACTTATTTTACTGTATTCTGAGGCGTTGGCAGAAATAAAGACTTTGTTGTTTGTTCTGGTTTCAGCTGGGATATAGATAGTTTTCTTGCTATTAGCTGGTGCAGTGCTGTGTTTTGGCTTCAGTCTGAGAACAATGCTGATAACACACCAATGTTTTAATTGTTGCTCATTAACACTCTGATCAGGGATGTTTCAGTCTCTCATGCTCTGCCAGTGAGGAGAGGCATGAGAAGCTGGGAGGAAGCAGAGACAGGACACCTGACCCAAACTAGCCAAAGGGGTATTCCATACCAAAGCATGTGATGCCCAGTATAGAAACTGAGGTGAGTTACCCAGAAGGGACCAATCACTGCTCAGGTCTGGATATTGGTCAGCAGGTGGTGAGCAATTGTATTGTGCATCACTTGTTTATTCCTTCCTCTCTCTATTATTATTATTAATAATAATAATAATGAATTAACTTTTGTTTCAACTATTAAAAATGTTCTTATCTCAACCCATGGGTTTTTACATGTTTTCCCAATTTTCCTCCCCATTCCACTGTGGAGTGGGACAGGGAGAAAGAGCAAGTGGCTGTGTGGTGCTTAGTTGCTGGCTGAGATTACATCACAACACAGTTATAAATACTTGTCTACACTTTTGAGCTATACAGATCTGAACTAAGCTGAAAGCATGAACTTTTCATCCCACTTACAAGATGTGAGGAATCAAAGAATATTTATCTGGTCAAGTAAGTCTGCATTTCCAATCATACTCCTGGTCCCCTAAGGATAATTTAGAATTCTATACATCAATTGCAATACATATTGTAATTTCTTTTTTTCATGCCTAAACCATATAGGATCAACGCCTTTTTGCTTGTTATTCCTTGCAACAAACATTCATGTTTTTCTTAGAATTGTTTGGAAAAAAATTGAAGCTGATCCTGCAAAACATCAAAGAAATCTTCTCTTAATTCATAATTTCCTATCTTACATATCAGTCTTCCATATCTTATTAGTTAAAGGTGTGATTTGCCTGGGCAGAATTTAGATTACGAAGTTCAGGGAAAAAACACAGAAAACTTGTTTTGCCATTGCCTCACATCCTAAGTAGGTAATTTGGGGGATTTAAAGCAGTGTACATAATCAACAAATACAATGGCAGCAGTTCAACTTAATTTTGCCCAGTTATAAATAACAGACACAGAAGAAACTTGGTGTATGATAATGTCTCTGTGGTAATCAGGGATCAGTTAGCGACATGAGCTCTCATTCAGCAGAAGTCCCATTGAAACCAGTCAAAATCACTGACATGGTTTCCAAGGAATGTACTTTTTTAGATTAAATCCAGTGAAGCACATGAATACCTAATAATTAGGTGTGTCAGCCCTGTGGCTGCCCAAATAGAAGCCAGAACCTCACCCAGAATTCCCTATAGAATGGACAAGCCAAGTCAAGTATCTCTAAATGGGATCTATAAAGGGCATTTCCTATAGCTATGGTAGGAAATGTTGAGAGAAATAAGGCTGTTTCTAAAATCTCACATTCATCTGTTCTCAGTTTTCTAAGGAAATATTTCCATTCACACAGCATCACAGCTCTGAACAACTGCTTGAATGTAGGTAACTAACATCAAAAGTATATAGATAGCTACCTATATAAAGCAGTACCTAAAAGAATAAATTCCTACTCTCCCACACCAAACTGGGACATTCAGGACAAGAAAGGAAACTGGGTAGTTCTCTTTTAAAATATGTTCAGTAATAGCAGCAGTGACCTTGCACTGGAATTTCCTTTCTCTCTAAAGAGCTGACCAGTTTTAGTACCTACCTTATTTAAACCTGATCAGCATTAAGAATCTCAAGGAAATCACAAAAAATCAGAACCAAACTATCATGGAGAGATGCTGGGAAGTGGTTCCTTGATTTGGATTAATGCCAGACTTGAATTCTACTGAAGGAATTCAGGAATTCCCTTTTCATGTAGTCTTGTAGTTTTGTTCCTTAAGTCTGTGATGGGTGATTCACAGTTTCTTGTGTTACTCACACACACATATATAATAAGTACATGCATATATATATTCACACAAGTGTCTTTGGTTGACTACATTCTACTGTGGAGGTTTCAGCCTTCATTTTTATGTCAAAATAAGAAGAGATACAAAGAAGTCTGATATCACAACTGTATTTGTTTCCTTCTTTTTAAAAGCATACTTAAGAGAAACGAGTGTGCTGGACATTACAACCAAATGAGAAATTATATTTCTGCTACAGTTCCTCTCCTTAAGAAAAAAGAAAGAAAGTATTTCCACAAAAGCCAACACCATTATTAGTTGTATGGGAATCCAAACAGCAGGGCAACTGTGCAGAAATACAGAGGAATATTTAAACCAAGCAATCCTTGAATGCCAGTTTGGTATTTTCTATAATCTACTTGCATAGCTGAGACCTTTATTTCCCTTAAGAGGATGTTTAGGATTTCTGCAAGTTTAAAATGAATTGTAACTAAAAAAAGAAAACCAACCAAAAAAACCCCAAACCCCAAACAACACCAAAACCACCAAACACACACACACACAAAAAGCCCACTGCAACAAACTCTGTAACTGTGTTTCCTTTTAATTAAGTTCTGCAGCTTTTCATCTGATGTGCAATTTCTTGACTATTATAGAGAGTTCATTGCCAAATACTTGACATAGTTATTTATGTCTTCGCTCCTCATGTAGCCACATGCAGAGGAAAGAAATGATTGGGCTAAGGTGGATGTTGAGAAATATGTGTTTGTTCATTTGGAAAGTGGCGTTTATTTATAAACCCCCACAGATGGCTTCTGATTCCATTTCAAAAGCTCTTGAAATTAATTAAACAAATGTGTTTGATGCTGAGTTAAAAAAGGAATTGAAGAAGTGAATTTCTGTTTATTCAGACTGCGTGTGAGTGGGTGGTGATTGCGTGCAAATGATTACTGATTGAGACAACGTGGTCTTAATTGCTGGATGGAAATGAGTTCTCTGTATCATGGCTCATGCATCCTTTCTCAAGCTTATATCTGGTTTGAGATTACAGTTTAAAGTAGATTTCTGAATTCTCTCCAGGCTCACTTTTTCTGTGCTATTTGCACCTCTTTTCACCTCATAGCAATCATCAGAGATGCAAATTCTGGTGTGTTTTTGATTCAATAGAGAAGTAAGCTGGGATTTATGAAAATTCTTGAGACTTTGGTATTTCCTTTCTCCTCTAAAATCTATTGGGCTTTAGGGTATGCATGGGGAGAGAAGTCAACATAGTATTTGGCCTAGTGAGGCATACTGGTTTCCTGGAAATAGTCCCACATCTGTAACTGTTCAGACTTAGAGATAGGTTTTGATTCCTAACCAAAGCTAAACTTTATAACCAAAGTGGGGAAATCAAAGCTTCGTGTATTTTAATTCTTCAAGCATGGAACAGACCAGATTTCTAAGACATTCTTTATTATTTTCCTGTTCTTGTACTGTTAAGTTTGAGGTCACTGAGAGATATACCTGAGTGCCATTTGGGGTGTACATTAATTCTTCTGCAGATGGGCTGAACATCTGAATGCACACTGCTTTCCACCCAAACTTGCAGACTGGTTGATAGATAGTACTTAGACCTCAAACTGTCAATTGTGCTTGTGTTCAGAAAAGGTATTTTTACATTTATATGGAAATGAAACTTCTACTGAGATCAAGAAATTATTTTTCTACATCTAGAAAGATAACTCCGTCTTAGATTTTCTATATTCAGGACAAGGGGTCAACACCTATGTATCAAATCGTGGCTCATGATCCTTGCAAAACTTCATTCTGGGACTACATATCAATGGGGAAGACTTGGCTTGGACCAAAGCTTCTGGTGAATTTGAGTCGCTGCCTGTAGGAAGGAATGGCTGAGGTCAGTGTTGCTGGATTGCCCTGTGTGTCCATCTCAGCTCTTCTCCAGACAGGAAAACGAGCCATCATCTTGTGAACCTCTCCTAGAACTCCCCTCTTTTCCCCCAGCTTTCTATAACTTGTCTTGTGTCTCTCAGAATTATAAAGATTTTTTAGTGTTGCTTGTATGGCCAGTGTTGCATGACTGAAAGCTTGCACATGAATGAGCATTGTGAAGAGTCTTCTGAAGGACAGTATATAAGTACATTTTTCTTGAGATCTCTGTCTCTTGAGAGCTGACATTTTCAGAGACAAAGAACATATCTCCTGACAGATCTTAAACTTGTTCCTTACTCTACTACCATATTTATAGGAAAGAGGGCATTTTATCTTTCATGTTTCTGAGCTGCAGCTTAAAAATGATTAATTGACCACATCAAAATAATGCCAACCAGAAAAGAAAGTGTACTTGTGAAAAGAAAGTGTAAAAGAGAGTGTACTTGACCTAGAACACTGTATGTCTCTTTAGGGGAACTCTTTAGGTATCAGACCATCTGTTTCCTTTTGTTCAATTAAAGCAATTACTAAACCTGTGAGGCAGTAGAAATTATTTTAAGATCTTGATCCTGTGAGGCTCTAATAGCATTGCACAATCCTGAACGTCATGCCATCTTTCCATGACAAAAGAACTGAGTGGAGGAAAGTATAAGTTGGTGTTTCTTTTGGACACAAAGTAAAAGACTATTAAGAATGAATCTCACAAATTCATGCTTGGACTGTTCCCCATTTTTCACCTAGCAATTGTCTGTCTACTGATAATCTTTAATCTGTCAGGGATGGTAAAATGGACTCTTGAGGAATGTAAAATCCAGGATATCTGTGAGATGGCCAGTAACATGAATAGAGATGAGACAGGTTAAATCACAAAAGTTCTTTCCCTTAAAATAATTAACCTGTGTTCAAAGAAACAGAGGAAGTTACAAGCTGAGTTTCAGCCTGAAAGCTGTGTGACTGAAAGCATCCCTGGTCTGCAGTAAAGCCTCTGAGGAATGGAAAATCCCACCATGATGTGATTACTTCCTCATGCTTGTTTCAGTGAGTGTTCAGACATTTCAAGCATAGTACTTGAAATGTGGGATCCTCTTAAGTGAATCACGGACTCTTAGTTAAAAAAGTCTAGTCATCTTATCCATCATTCAGCAAGGATGGGCATGTTCTCAGAAGCTATTCCACTATGTAGCTGCTATCATAGCAGAACCTTCCTAACATTGAGCTTACTGTTTTTCCTGTCTGAATTTTATTGCTTACTCCAGTTCAGTCTCAGGAGGAATTTTTCCTAGTCTTACTTGGCCAGACTTCCTGCTTGGCAAAGAACTTATTTGGCAAGGCTAAAATCTGTTACTGAATAGGCAGGCTATTGCTTCAACCTAAATTCATACCAGCAAAATCTGAAATTCTGCAGAGCCTTGTGAAAGAAAGAAGGGAGGTGAGGAAAGGACAGGCAGCCCCAGCCTTCAGTGGGAAGATATCCCCTTTCTTAGCTGAAAGGCCACAAACAGTGTTACTGGTGACTTATAACTAAATCCCACGATGTGCTGTGTTTTATAGGTAAGGGACTAGGGACATGATGTCAGCATACAGAAGGTAGGAGAGGACGAAGAGATGTATCCAGATGGTTATTTCCACATGATGGAATGCCAAGCTATGTACAGGCATAGAATCACAGAACAGTTTGCACTGGAAGAGACCTTAAAGCTCATCCAGTTCCACCCCCCTGCCATGGTCAGGGGCACCTTCCACTAGACCAGGGTGCTCCAAACCCCATCCAACCTGGCCTTGGACACTGCCAGGGATGGGGCAGCCACAGCTTCTCTGGCAACTTCTGCCAGTGCCTCAGCACCCTCACAGGGAAGAACTTCTGTCTAAGATCTCATCTCAATCTCCCCTCTGTCAGTTCAAAGCCATTCCCCCTTGTCCTGTCACTACAGGCCCTTGCCAAAAGCCCCCTCCAGATTTCTTGTCAGCCCATTTAGGGACGGTAAGACTGTTAACACAGAATCACAGAATAGTTAGGGTTATGAAAACAGTTAACAGGAAAATATTTACAACGTTTCCGGATTATTTTTAAATCTCCACTGCACACTTGGAAAAGCAGAGCCCACTTTCCGGGTGACTTGGGGCTGCACAAGGACACGCTCCCATAGCTGTCCGGTAGCGCAGTTAAGATGCAATGACAGAACCATTCCGGCCGGTTCCCATCCCCGCGGCAAACCGACCTAACCCCGAGCCCAGGCCGCTGACAGACCGCGGCCCAGTGCCTGTGCAGCTCAGGCCTCAGCTCCATCACCGTCCTCTCTACCGCCAGCGGCAAGTCCCCGGCCCCACAGAGGCGTGGGCCGAGCAGCCTTGCCCCGCTGTGCACAAGGCAGGACTGCGGCTCCGCTTCCCAGCCAGCAGCACCCAGCTCCGCGCCCAGCCCCTCAGCGGCCCTCACCGCACTCACCGCCGAACACGACCCTGCCCGCCGCTCCCCGCCGGGCACCACTTCCGCCTTCTCCGCGAAGAGGCGCGGTACGCACTGAGCAAGAAGGGCGCACCGACACGCCGCGGCCGCTACAGCGCCCCCTGCCGTCGCGGAAGGAGATAGGCGCGGGGGGGTCCGGGTGTGCAGAGCTGAACCGCGGAGCGGGACCGGGACGGTTCTGCCCGCAGCACTCACCCCCACAGCCGGGAGCTAGCGGGCAGGAGACCCCCCCCTTACATCCACCCAAGGGACTGACCTCGCCTCCGTTCACCTCTTGACGGCATCGGCCCTCACCCGTCCCTGCCGCCGGTGCCGGCAGCCGCCGCCATGCTGCCCCGGGGGCACTGCGCACGCGCTGTCCACGGAAGGCGCGCCAGAGGGACCAAAATCGGCACGCGAACGCCGGGCTGCGGCCACGGGAAAGCGAGGCCCGTGAGCACCCGGCGAGCCCGCCAGCACCGGGGCCGTGGAGCGGCGGCATTACCGCTCCGGAAGGTACCGGCCCACAGGCGCCACTGAATCGCCTTGCCGGTACCGGCTGAGTATAAAAGCTCCACCACGCATGCGTGGAGCTGGAGCTGCAGTACCGAAGGTTGGCCGCGTTGTGGCAGGAGCGAGAGGCGCCCGGAGCCACACCGCGCCCTCCTCACCTGCAGTACCGAACTTAGGACACATGGCGGCAGCAGTGAGCAGAGTCCAACGCAGCACGTCAAAACCGCCCTTGGAAACTGTTTCAACACCGCAGACATTTGTTCACAGGCTTTAATTTTCCTTAAATCTTTCCCCTTCCTCCGAATTCCCAAGCTTTTTGGGGCTGTGAAACCCTTTTGGGGAGTGGGGTTCCCTTCACGACCCTTGTTATTCCCATCTTTCCTGCTTATGCACCATATATGCAGTCTACTGACACTGGGGTGTCCCAAATGACATCTTGATTCCCCAGATTCCCTCATTCTTATTCACTTTCCCAAAAAGGGCACAAACCAACTGGCAGCTTGCTACTTTAATAATGCCATTGACATATACACAAGCCCTTCTGCCTCCCCACAGATGGGCTCCACTAAAATAAAACGGAGGCAGCCTCACCCACAACAGTTGCAGCCCCATCTCTTGCTGTGATGTTCCCCCTCCATTCCCACCCTGCAGCACTACTATCACCCATTAGTCCCTCTACCCAGAACTGAATCCCTCCAGGCTGCTCCCAGTGCTTGGACATCCCTGCATGCCTGTGTGTGACATCTGTGCTGTCCTAGTGCACCACCTTCCCCTACTAGCACTGCAGTGCTGCATCCTCCTCCAGCCCAAATGTGGGTCTCCCTAGGTGCTGTCCCGGTGCATGCCTGGGCTTACCCACCGTGTGGCCCGTTGCCTGGGATGTTCTCAGTTGCTAGGATGCCCTGCATGTTCAGGACCTGCAGCCCCAAACGTGGACTCCTCTTCACCTTGTCTGCAGATTCAGCCACAGTCTTGATCCCTGCTGGCAATGCTTGTCCCAGACTGACCCTAACACAACCAGCACATGACCTCTGTGATCAGCACGGTCCTTCACTCCCAAGCTCAGGTGCAGCTGGTACAATGCCTATAGCTGAAGCCCTTACCACCACCATTAACCTCTGAGACTGGGGCTGCCAAAGGTTGGGTAGTAGAGGCATGTCCTGGCTCCTGAGAGCAGTTTGCTGGAAATTAAAGGGAGAGGCCTGGGATACACAAAAGGGAAAAAGCTATATTTAAGAGAAAATAGAGTAAATGCAGAGAACTTTGTGACAAAATGCTATATAAGCACACAGCCCTGGCTATGCAGAAAGGCACACAGAGGTCTAAGAGCAACCCAGAAATGTGGACTGAGGGATTCAGAGGGCTCTGGGGCACTACAAAATACAGAGGGACCAGATGAACTCAGCAGCTTTATAGGGATTGGTCCATGCACTAAGGAATGATCTCTCTCTCTTTGTGTGTGTGTGTGTGTATGTATATATATATATATATACGAGACAAGAGTGATGGTATATTGCAAAATGTGGGATCCGACCACAACGTGAATGGTATGGAATAAGAGATGGATGCTGTCCTGGGTTCAGCAGGAGCAGTCATTTTTCTCCTTCTTAGTAGCTGGTGCAGTGCTGTGTTTTTGACTTTCAGCCTGGGAACA
>JAVHNF010068266.1:0-18661 GCA_034783455.1 Micropsitta finschii | reverse complement strand
CTTGCCTCTCTTAGTTGTCTGACAAGGGAGTAGTAAGTAGTGAGTGACCTGACCCTCTCTCTCCTCCTATAAGCAATTTTTTTTGCTCTTCCTTGCATTATATAAACAAGATTGCCTGGTGCTGTTTCTCAGTTCTGCATTTTTTTGTGTCGAGGTGTGGCGGAGTTGCCTCTTGATCTTAGGTCATCATTGCCTTCCGAGTTCTCTGTGTTTACTACATGTTTTCTTAGCTTAGGCTTCTGTTGACTTTCAGAAATAAGAGTTGATGGAACACAGGAAGACGTGACAATTCAGAATAAAACCATACATACATTAAACACAAAAATTATCAGCATGATGAGTAGCATTAAGAATTAGAGAGCTCCATATGATAGTACATATTACATGAACTGTAAAGAATTTGTACTATGATTCAATTCTGGTTTTGTTTTTATGTGAGGTTGCATAGCTCAGATGTCTGGTTTGGTATGTGTCACCTGACAAAAAGCAAATAAGGAAAAAATCAGAGCCAAAAGAAATACTTTTTCTTGCTTGTGTTTGATGTGAAGACTCTACACACTTTACCAGCCAGGAGGTATGGGAAACTTCAAAGAGGCAGCCGCATCCAAGAGATCTCAAGCACCTTTACATATTCTGGGAAGGGGATCAGTAAGCCAGGCAAGTAATGCTGTTTGGGGACTTCAGTCCTTCTGAAATGGTTGTGTATATTGCCTACAAGATAGTAAGAAACAATGCTTTGGATGATATGGCCTGATTACTGTGATCTCTATTCAGAGCAGGAGAGTTCCTCGGTTAACTTTTAACTCCCTGTTTAAAGGTTGAGCTTTCTATGCAGAATGATGTGTGGAATATCTTCTGCCCTATTTTCCCCACTCTACTGGAAGATGATATTAATTTTGATCTCTGGGCAGTCCACTGCTGGCAGACAACTGTACCCAAAGCACAGACTCCATTAATTTAGAGAGGTGGTGTATTAAAGGAACAGAACACTTTTTTTCCCAGAAGGTAGGCATTAAAGATGTGGCTGGAGCTGGCTGAGGACAGAGAAAGGACCGTAAAACCTTCGAAGTACAAAATATTGTAACTGCTTTTACCTTCGGATGTCAGTAGCTTCACTGGATATTGAGATGCCTCTGGGTAATGTGAGGGTCTGAAACAATGCTTGCTGAGGCCGCGTCACTGAGATGACTTGCCAGGCTTGCAAGACCTGTAGAGCTGATGCAGCACATCACACTTCATGGATAAAAGGTGCTAAGCTTGTTGCCAAGAGTTCTAAAGATTTCTGTAACTGAAGTTCCCATAAGTGATACATTCCTGTTCAGTGTACACAGAAGAATGTTCAGCCTGGCAGACCAGGCTTGCCTGCAATGTTTGCATTCAGGGAAGACTAGTTTAGTGTTGACTGAACCTAGTTACTTGGAGACCTCGTGCAAAAAATACAATAGCATGAACCTGAGATTATCTGTGGGAGAGGCTTTTTAAGAAGCAGTGTTGTCATATTGGTCTATGGACTTGGACCATGATTTTTTGTTTGTCTGCTTGCTTTCTAGAGGTCTAACATTTGTACATTTTCTTTAAAAATACTCTTTAGGCATGTTGGTAAATATAATGGAGAGTGGAAAAGTGTGCCATCTCTCCCTGTCCATAGAAACAACTCTCGTGTTTGTAGCTCGTAAGAGACTCCATAGCCAGGGCAAAGGGAATGAAAAGGAAATGCTGTGCTGTAAACAGTGGCATGTTCTGATCTGTTCATTTACATCTCTCCTGATGAAGCCAAAGAAAGATAAGTCCCAGTTTAGGTTATATTTCTCATGCAAGCTAAGGCAAAAGTGGTAGAACCGGAAAACTGGTCTCCTGGTTGCAGCATGAAGTTTCAAATGGGGATTTTATTTTTACTGTTTTTCC
Organism: Micropsitta finschii; assembly: GCA_034783455.1. Taxonomy (NCBI): domain Eukaryota; kingdom Metazoa; phylum Chordata; class Aves; order Psittaciformes; family Psittacidae; genus Micropsitta; species Micropsitta finschii. The sequence continues at coordinate 16,756 of JAVHNF010068266.1, read as the reverse complement.
CCTATTATGTTTTATACTTGCAGTATACTCACAGTGCTGTAAAAGAGAGGATTTTTTGCTGGAGTTGGACCAGCTGAATGAGAAGAAAAACCAGTTTGCTTAGTACAAAAAGTTAAAGAGCTTTACGCCCTCAAAATCCTTCTCTTCTGCACACCCAAGCACTGCCATGGCTGAGTCCAGAGACTGTTAGATCCTAAATGAGCTTGAGTAACAGTAAAAGTCCTTTCAAGTGTCCTCTAGGAGCATAAGGTTGTGATTTCATTCTGCTACTGGCTTTGGTTTGCTGATTTGGGGTAGATTGTTGGTGCTCTCTCCCAGATGAATGACAGGCCACAGAAATGAATCAAAATACTTGGAGGTTTTTTTGTTGCCTTGAATGTCAGCTCCTAGTTGCATCTGCTTTATTATCAAAATGTGGAATTTATTTGTTACTAAAACTTGGAATGCAGCACAATTGAAAGCCGCAGACAAAGCAACTTGAACCTGAACTGAAATCTCCTTGTTTCGTTCCACAGCAATTGGGTAAACCAGTTCAAATAAAATTAAGGAACTCTTCAGTTACCACATGGCAGGTCTTGCATGTTTACCTCTCCTTTTCTGCATTAAACCAGCAAATACCAAAACCTTCAATGTAATACTGCAGCATTTGGAGTTTCTCATAGTGATAAAAAAACACTGTCCTATGATTTCTTGATCATTTTTGATCTTTCCGAAAGAGAACTTGTCTTTTGTTTCCTACTGACATTAATGGTCGTGCTGGAAAACAGGACTGGAAAACTGTCACAGTCCTGCAGAAATAAAACTGCTCCTGAGGCATTGTACTTCAGGAGAACAGACACCAAAGGAATGTGAGACAAATGGAAGAAAATTGGCTGGAAGCTTCTGATGCCTGGGAAATCCATGGTGGGAAGCAGTTAAGATGCATCTGGGAGAGCAACAATCAGCATTCATTCCTGTAAAGCCAATTAAGCTAAAACAACAGCAGAAACCAATGTGGTTACATGAGAAGTGGAGTCAAACACAGGGCAGTATAAGCAATGGAAGAGTGGGAGAGTTATGAAAACAACCAGAACTAAGCAAAAAAAGAATAATTAGAACAGCAAAGAAAAATAATGATTGGCATTTCAAAACACAGAACAACTGGCCAAGCTGTTCCCTTAGTGTCTTTACATGTGTCCCAGCAAACGCCCCCTTCCACCCCCCTATATTATTCAACCAGTGCTTCCCAAATCAAAAGAAGAGCGGATCATTTGCTGGAAGCCATCAGCATGTTATTTATAAATGGACTGGGTGTAAGAAGCTACCCTTACAACAAGTGTTGCTTGCACTTTACATACATTTTACCCCTGATGCAAAGCTGAAGTTTAACTGCCCATGTTGTTATTTAATAAGCAAAACTGAGAAAATACAGCTGGCTTAATTTAGTCTGTGTGAGCTAGCCTGAAAACTGTTGCATGGACAGTGGAGGAGCAGGAAGAGCTCTCTGTAAAGATTATTCCATTGATGGTCTTAAGTATGCGTTTGGCAAATTACAGATAGTTTTGTACATGTTCCTATCTAATTTAATAAGAAACCAGTCATTTAACCTCTCTTTGCAACTGAGGTTCTCCTTATCCTTCTTAATTGTCGAATTTCCCTTCTATTCTTCTTCTGAAGGAAAGGAAAACTTTATAGCTCGTAATCAACCCATTAAAAAAATGTATTCTGTGATGTTTCTTTCTTGTGTGAGATCTTGGAAGGCTTCCATTCGTATCTGTCTCTGGGTCTATCAAGTACAGGGAGTTTCTTCTCAAGGGCAGCAAATGTAAAGCTACTACTGCAAGATATGAGTAATTCTCTAGCCTGTTTTCAGAAGTCTTACCTCCCTGACGCCCAAATTAAACAATCAGGCAACAGGAATTCAGTAGGGCACAGTGTACCTTTTTTCTCTTTCCTTTTTGTCCTCTTAGAATCATAGAATGAAATGATTTTGCTGGCAAAAATCAGTGTCTGTAGCAGTTGTGAACTGTTCACCCTGCTCTGGGAAACTGGGTCTAAATTGCTAACTTTTTTTTTATCCAGGCTTAAATTTTCCTAAAACTTGAAGAAATCAGGTTATTTTTCTAGAGTTCTTTCAGGTTTTCCACACTTAGTTGAGATTTGTCAACAAAACTTTAAGTTAGTTCTGGAAAACCATAGCATAAATTGTCTTACTTTCTTACAAAATCAAGTTGAAACAATGAAAAATCCCTGAAACGATAGGCTTTAAAGAAATTCCCATAAGCTTACATTTGTGCAGTATCTAAGAACCAATCTAACAGGTGGGTGTGGATTAAAACCTACATAAACCAGGAAAAGTAGATAAACAAATCACTTCCCTCTGTTTCAGGCAGGGTGGAGACGATGCTGATTCACCAGCTCTGGTTTCCCCTCATTCCACTTAGTCTGTAGAATGTCCATGGGCAGTTATCTGCAGTTGGTGACTTTTTAGCTGCATGTGTCTAAGAAGGTCTGGGATAACTTTCCAGAATGAAATCCAGCACTCTTGTAGCTCCTTAAGCATCCTTTTTCTGCACTGTCAGCATGACCAAGGTACCTTTTCGCATAGTATAATCTGACAGCCCCTCCTTTTCTTGGGGCTAAGGATAAAATAAAGGTTCTGCCGCATTTCACCCTAAGGTTAGCAAGACCAATCTGTCTTCTGGGTTCAGCTGTCTTGATGCTTCAAGCTTGATATTGGGTACTGGCAGCACCGTGCAACCTGTGATGCACACATCAGGATTAGGGTTTCATCTTTACAGATGAGGCAATCTCAGAGTGTGTGCTTCTCTCCCTGTCCTCTGCCTGCCCTTTGCCTGTCTTCTCCCTGTCCTCTCCCTCTCCTCTTCTTTCTTTATCTACCATTATTTGATATCCTGAATTTAGTTGAAGGGTCTCAATATAGCTTAAGTGGATTTGATTCTGCATTCATTTGGGGCTGTAACTGGATCCACTTGTATGGGTGCAAATCAGGAGCAACTTCCCTGAAGTCCCTGGGAAAAGTTGGTTGGTATCTGAATAAGATTCCATGCATAAAACCAGCAGATTCAGTTTGGTGCTCAGAAGGTCTTCATACTGCCTTCACGTAGGGTATGAAAGTCTTAGAGTTTTCATTGTTATACTAATTACAGATACATATGATTGCATCAATATGTGCTGTATACAACCAGTTCTCTGTGTATTTGCTCTTAGTGCAACAGCGTCAATCTTACGAGCCTGGCTCAATCAGTGCTCTGAGGATTTCAGAGAGCCGCCCAACTACCCATGTCTGCTGAAGATGCTGGATTACCTAAAGAAGAATATATCTGGCTCTGACCCAGAGAGAAGGGCGCAGAACCTCTTGGAGCTGTTCCAGAACCAAGAAATGGAAAATGACGGTAAGTTACCTTTCCCATCTCTCAGATTGGAAGGTGTCACAGGGATTTAGGTGGAGTACATTTCATCAGCTCTCGTGCTAATTGATGATGTTGTGAGGTGCACCAGTGGCTCTTCTCTTAAAAATAAAAAAATAAGAAAAAAAAAACCAAACCAAAAACCTCTCTGTATGACTCTGCAAGTTCTGAGCAGGATGGGACTTGTACCATGTAGGTGCCTACACCTGTTTATTCCAGGGTATATTGGGAAATCCAGCACTTCTCTAATATTTAGCCAGAGATCTGAGATTGCTGCAGCAGCTAAGTGGTTAATTGTCAGCGCACTTCCCGTGTCATTGAGGTAAAACACACAGCTGCTTTTTGGCTGATCTTCTGATTTCAACACACCGCCCCCCAGCATCCCCCAAGAAAAGCCCAAATCAACAAAAAGCAAAAGACAGAGCTGTGACAAAACACAGCTCGAGTCACAAGCCTTGTCGTCATGAAGCTTTTCTTCCTAGTTACCATCATGTCAAAGGAAGTGTCTGCGGCTGTTTTTTCCTATTTGAGCGGCTGGTATCCAAGGACAGAGGAAAACCTTACGTTATTGGGGGTCACAATCTACAGAAAGAAGAGTGAACTGTAGTAACACACGTATGCTGTGTGCAGCAACAAGTCTGACGCATACCCTTATCCTGGTCAGAAAGCTTCCTGTGACATAAGCTGAGGAGTCACAGGAGCTCACGTAGTGTGTGAATGAGAACTAGAATCAACTTCCAGCTTTGGTAGAAGGGTGAGAGGGAATAATTCATGTCATAAAGCATAAAGGAAATGACAGAAAAGAAACCCCATTTCATCCCATAAAATTCATGTCTGCCGGATGTTCCAGAAATACCATGCCAGTGCATACTACTGTGAAATGCCAAATTAACTCAGTCGTTAAAATGTACATAAAAAATAGTACTACCCAGAGCCCAGGCTTTTTCCTTCTTGAAAGCACATAAGTGAACAGGATTGCTAATGTGTGCCTATTGATGTCCTTTCCTAGGTTTGGTTCCTCCATGTCAAGGAAAGCTTACAAGAACTGTATTTGGGTTCATCTCTTGTTCCAAGCAAACAGAAGTTCCCAGCAGCCCTGCTTCTGCATTTGTTTCCTCTAAAGTGTTCAAATTATGCTATGAATTTACAAATTTGGGTCCTGACCCTACAGTTTGATTTGTGCCATCAGACCTCCATTCAGTGCTGACATCAATTCTTCCAGCTTGGGCAATACAAAACTAGGTGAGCCAGAGACTGCAAATTCAGAAAGGATGCATAGTTGCTGTCAGTGAAGTCAAGCGGGCTGCTGGGCTTTGAGAGGGCTAAATGGATCAGAGCTGTTTGAAGATGATGAGATACTTGAGTAGAAGAGGATTCCAGCTTCTGAGAGAGTAGAAAAAAGAATGGTTACACAGTCCTGAAGAATGAGTGAGAGATGAAAGGAGGAAGAGGCATGAAAAAAGAACAGGGAAGTCTTGCGTTGCACTCCAGGACCTGGTTTTAAGGGCACTGTGAGGCTTTGAATAGGGTTGCAACTCTGATGCAGATTTTCAGTTGAATTTCAAGAGCTGAAAGGAAAATGAGGAGTCACATAGCAAAAAAGAGAAAGAAGTGTGACTCTTGTAATGGTTCAGTAGAAGTCCATTTAATTACGCATAATGTTATGAAACAGCCACAGAAAAATAATGCTGAAACAGAGGTCTCCCTTTATCGCATTTAGCTCTGTCAGTGAATGGTGCAATTAGAATGTGCAGGTGGAAATCTGGATACAGCCTGTAGTTTTAAGTTGTTACATGAAAACTGTAGCAAATTACATTCACAATTAGGTTTTGTTGTTAATGAAGGAAGGAGAAACAAAGTATTTTGAAAAGCGGTGATGAAGTATCACTTTATCTGCTTTTGCTGATTTGATGTCTGTTCTGCTTAAACGAAGTATAAAGTATTGCATAAGATACTCTGAAATGCATTGCTGGTTTTGTTAAATGAAATCTCACTAGCAGTAAACTCGGTACCTTTGTTGGTAATCTTCAGCAAGTCCATTTTTTTTCCCCTCCCTTCTTATGGAGTTACTGTCACCTTACGGTAAAAGGGGTGAGGAAGGGGATTTATTTTTAGGGATTTTCTGTTTGACTTCCTCCCCTACCATGGGAAACAAGGGCACATTTCTTTGTGTTTAATGTGGCTTTGTTCTCAACATGTGGGAGCTAAAAAGTGACTTAGGAAAAATCTGTGAAATCCCTTCCCTTCTGCACTGGATCAGGTCCCTCAGTGAGGACAGCTCTCCTCTCCCACATCTTCACTGCTGCCCAGTGCAAATTTAGAAGCAGCACTCAGCAGAATGTTTGTAGATGCTCGCCGTGCTCCCTTTTTCTGGGAAAAAATCCTGGAGAGGGAAGGTGAGGAGTGCTGAAATGAACTCTCTTCAATATAGTCCATGTAGCCACAAGTGGCACTAAGAAATCTGGTATCTCCTTTTATTTCCACACATGAGAGATGAAATCTGGATATAAGAGCATATTCCTAGTGCAATATTTTGGGGATATAATTGCATTCTCTTCCATTTACAGTTTGATTTTTTTTTTTTTTTTTTTTTTTTTTTTTTTTTTAGATTATAAAAAATAAATATTGAAAAGTAGATTAACAAAATTCTGCAGTGTTAATAAGGAATCGGGGTGGTGGAGATGTTTTTTCTTTTGGAGGAATGTTTAACAAATGGGCAAAGCCACTCCTCTGCTAAGAGACTCTAAACACCTGAATTCTTTCTGTGTTTCTTTATCTTCCAGCTTTTCTTTGCCAGTTCAATCTTATGGTTATCATCTTTCTCACTAAACTGTGCAGCACAGTGAGGCATTTGCATCAGGCTGGGCCACTTGGGTGTTCTGCTATAATATGTACAGTGATGTCTTAAACAAACACCTGCTTTAATTCATTGTTTGCTGTAGAAATTTACCAAGTCACGTTTTCCATCCTGGACAGATGAGTTCCATAACACTTCCCCTGGTATCCAGTGTGATGAAGAGGAACTGGAGATTTGCAGTCCAGAAGAATTCTCTTCTTTCCAAGAACACCTTGTGGCAGAACAGTTGACATACATGGATGCAGTATGTAGAGCATATGTACTACTTGAAATGCTAGTGGAAATAGGGCTGGGCTTCTAAATTTTGTTTATTTATTTATTTAATTTTAAGTTTTGCCTCAATGTAAGAACAGTGTTCCAGAACAGGTCTGTTGTTGAGACACAAAACACAGCTCTGCTCGGTTATCCAAACTTGCTTTCTTCATTGAGCTCTTTCCTTTAGTCCTCTGTTTTTTTGTTGTTGTTCTGTTTGGTTTTGTTGTTTTTGTTGTTGTTGTTTGGTTTTGGTGTTTTAGGGTTTTTTAAGTGTGAAATCACACTGTACAGCCTTTTTTGCAAAGTTTAATATTTGGCACCTGAGAAATAGCACATTTTGGCTATATTGCTGTCTGGCCTGAAGATGTATAGGTACTCTTAACTGTAGTGCTCTTGATTTGGTTTGTCTGTATCAAACACCTTCAAATTATCATCCTATAAAAAATTTTCCCCTTTGGTTGTGCAGCCAATATAAAGGTGTCTCTTCTTTTCTCAGGACTATTTAGCTGGCAGTTAGGGCAGCAAGCCTATAAAGAATATGCCAAAGTATGTATTTTAAACTAAGTGAAAACAACTGTTTACCCTTTAATACCATATTAGATTTATATCCAATATGTACTGTAAACATGCATTTCTTCTTGTGGACAGTATAGATCTTTGAGAATCATGCTGACTTAAGCACCTCTATTTCACTCTAGGAACTCTTCAAGAAAGTTGTGCCCCACCACTGCTTGGGATGCATCTGGTCTCAAAGGGATAAGGAAGAAAACAAGCACGTGGCACCTACCATCAGAGCTACTATCTCTCAGTTCAATGCAGTTACCAACTGTGTTGTCAGTACTATCCTGAATAGCAAGGAACTCAAAACACAGCAAAGAGCCAGGATCATGGAGAAGTGGATTCGTATTGCACATGTAAAGCATTTGTTCTAGACTGCTTAATGTTTCTTGTGCTGGGTGCCTTGGATTGAGGCAGTTTGAAGGGGAGAAAGAGGTTGTATGCATTGGCCCCAGGCCAGTGAACATCCTGACTCCAATTCTTTCTGGTTTTGACTGACTTTCTTTGTAATAGCAGACGAAGTATTGCCCTTCTCTCCTTAGTTCCTTCGCCATCCTGGGAAGAGGGCTGTTGCTTGTATCTTGACAGTGCTGGGAGTGCTACATGAAGGGTGTCAGATACTGTGTCTTGCAGATGGGAAGTGCCATGTACTTGATAATGTAACATTTATGGTAAGATAAATATAAATTCAAGCAGTTCACTTCCCTAGGAAGAAAATACTGCTCGTATCAGTGAAAGCAATTAAGGGATGGTTGATATCATCCAAAGGTTAGACTTGCTTTCAGAAGAAAGTTTAACAAGAATGAAGTAGGACTGTCAGTGGTGCAGGCAGTGGCCAGATTCAGAATAAACTTTGCGCTCATCTGCCTCTGGCCATTCATAGTTGGTCAATGAGCATCATGTTCCCTCTCCTGCGTCTGTGAACACCACAAGGGCTGAAATCAGACGTGGTGGGAGATACATCAGATATCTGTGGGGGGCCATGTCAGAGGCCTTACAGAAGTCCAGATACGACATCAGTAGCTCTTCTCTTGTCCACTGAAGGCCACTAGATTGTTCAGGCAGGACTTGTGCTTGATGAAACCATTTTGGCTGTCTCGAATCAGTTCCCTGTCCTCTCTCTGCCTCCGTGTAGTATCTAGGAGGATCTTGTAGCAGATCGCGTGTTTGTTAATCTTTGCCTGAAAGGGTTTTGTGTGCCTTTTTTACATAACTCTAGTTTGCTTAGATTTTGTCTTTAATATCTTACTGTAACCTTTTTAACTCCCCACGGAGCACTGAGAAGCTGGCAGTAAGCTCGATCTCTCTTTTTGAAGAGAACATTTAAAGCACTTTCATATGAATACGTATTGACTTTTATTTTAAGAACCACATGGATTATTTCCGAGCTATACAAAATAAGCAGTCATAAAAAGCTCAAGGCAAACAGAGGTTTTCCAGCCTTGACAATGCATTTCTATGCTTCCAGAGGGGCAGTATTGTTAGTCCTGGCACCTAAGCTCTGGCGACTGCATGGTTGAAGAAACTGGTATGGGGAAATAGACTTTAACCACTTTTGGCACTTACACCAACTTGTGTTATCATCTGATGGCTGCTTTATAAGCCATGTGAATGGATTACGAAGTTTGATTCTGGTTTTCTGTGTGCAGATCTTTAAACTGCAGATGGTAATAGCTAAAGCAGGCTTTATGAGCAGCCTGGGCCACAGCCTGGGCAGGTGAGTACGAAGCAGCCTTCTGCTCATCATGGGGCAGCAAGGAGGCCTAGGGAAGCCAGGAGAGGCATCACTCTTATCATACGTGTTCTGTGGATGGTGAACTTTCTTCTCCACCTCTACTGATTCAGTACTTCTCCCTTTACTTAATTCATACACATAGTGAAATATGCCAGTCTTAGCTATGCACATGAAAATGCATGTGCATGCTCTACAAAATAACTGCATATGTAGAACAGCTGGTTATATATAACATCTATACTTAGTTGCCCACTTCTGAAGCAGCTTGTTTGCCTTTTGCATGCAAATGAATGTTTTGAATAGTTAGAAGCCTGAATTAGAAAATAAGCCACTCGTTAGTGTGCAGTTACACACTGACAACTAACTGTAACTTAGCAGCATGGGGTTCCACATTTGTTACTGTTAGTGACTTTTGGATCCAGTTTCTTGGTTTATAAGATAAACTGAGTAATTTCTCTAACTGCCAGCCCTCCAGACCTCTCCAGTCTTCCCCGATCTAAGGTTCCTGAGCAGAAGCAGCCAATCTCACTCACACAATATTTTCTTTAAAAATAAGTGAAATAATTAGGATCTTGTTACGCTTAATTTTTTAAAATCAAAGTTGCTTCTGCACAGGATTCTTTCTGGTATTTCTCCTGTGAAGGACACAGCATGAAACAGTTATTCAAACCAGTCTTAGAAATACTTCTTTTATACAGATGAAAGCTTGCTGAAGTTTAGTCTACAATCAGTTAAATTGAGAACACAAAATCCAATATTGAATTCCTAATGTGTTTTAAATTATGCAATAGGCAGTTAAGTCAAGATGATTCCAAACTGGATCTTCCAGTCCATACTCCTGTTGTATTTGGAATAAAAGAAATGCTGAAAATTTGTGCCTGTTCATGTTCTTTTCAGCCTGAATTTCAAATTGAACATATAGAAAGGAGCTCATTCTTAAATCAGTCTTTTCTCATTTCTTAAATCTTAAATGTCAATCTCTGAGGAAGAGCTGTTATGTGACTTCTTTGTCACCAGTCCATGCAAGAATAGCTTTCAGATCTTGGTTCGTCTTTAACTTAGCCTTTATCCTAGGCAAATTGCATACCTACCTCAAGTGCTGTCTGCCCAGTCTTCTTAAACCACACTGTAAATGTGGCCTCCTAAGTTGCAGAAATACATTTTTCTTTTCTTTCCCTTAGGTAAATAAATGAGAGTAAATGTACGTATCTTCATTGTTCAGTCAGTCTAAATGCAACTCATGAACAGAGTTGCTGATACAGTAAGGTCTGACTTTTGTTTATGCTAAGGTTGCTTTACATTTGTTCAGTCCAATGAAGGAAACAAATAATGTCAATTTTCACTTTAAGGATCCTTTACATAATCAGCATTATCTGTGTTACAATCAGCCCCATAAAAATTTGCAGACGCAAGAATTGTAGTTTGAGTACATTCTCATCTACATGCAACAGTCAAATTGGCAGGTGTTTTATCTGGTTAATGTGCATGCACAGTGTTTGTGAGAGCATGTATTTGCAAGAGTTCTTTAAGTCATTGGTGCCTGTGCTCTAGTTCATGGGTCACCAACAGATTGCCAGGAAGGCACCAATAGATTGCCTTGAAAAGTCCAAGGCCAGGCTTTCCCCCTTCTCCTCGCTTCCATCTGCTTTACCAGGAATCCGCTGGGGTTTTGAGAATTAAGCTTTTCAGTATCCTTTTCCATCAAAGCTTTTGCCGCAGAGAAGCTGCGTAAGAGCTGGCAGTGAGCCAGCCTCTCAGCTAGCATTTGGTCACAACTCTGGAGAGGCTGGTAAGGTTTTTCTCTTTACCTGTGTACGTACTTGAGTAACAGGCTATTCCTGAGCATGTCTTTATTTATAATTGACAGGTGGATGAATGAGGGTAACATTCTAAATACCATGTATGAAGAGACAAAGCCTGCTTCTTCCCTTAAATGGTTAAGGGATTGGTAACTCTAAAGAGCTTTCTAAGAGGTGTAACATTTGTGCTTTTTAGCTCTGCTTCATGGACTGGGTTCCCCTTTTATTGTTACTAGGAGAAGTGAAAGCTGTAGCACTAAAATGTCACCACAAGTACATGCAAGTGAGGAAAACAAGATAAAAGTGCCAAAGCCTGAAAGTATTTTGAGGCTGGAGGAGGGAGTGATATTTTTGATGCTCAATATTTGCACTGCTGCCTGCTTAGATGTGAGAATGTGTAGCAAGCATGACACCAGTCAAACAGAAGAGCATAAACGTATTTGTAATGCTGACATTTAATGCTCCCGTGTTTCTAATGGCTTCTTTTGCAGGAATGTAGGATCCTGAAGAATTTTTCCTCCTTAAGGGCCATTATTTCAGCACTGCAGTCCAACTCCATCTACCGGCTGAAGAAGACCTGGGCATGCGTTCCAAAGTAAGCCTCTCACTCTGCTCCTATGGCCAGTCCCAAACAAAGGCAAAAAGCTCATTGTTCTTTCTTTTCATCTTGTTCTTCTTAGTCTTCCTATTCTGCTCCTTTGTGGACATATGTTCTGTTAGCACTTCTCACTCCTGTGAGGCTCAGACCCCTTTTCTGGGTCTTACTGCTGTGAGCTCTCTTACATATCGAGGGGACAACTTGCTCTTGGGGATACTGCGTCTGTTCTGTCCTTTATAGCTTATTGGATATTCCACAACCTCTTCCAAAAAACTGGGACCACCTACTTGACCAGATCATGCACACTGCTCTCAGGCGGTCAGCAAAAGGGCCCCATGATACTTGTCTGTTGTGTTCTCTCCCATGAGGTTGGAGGAGGTCCAGGTTGCTACGGCCCTCACTAATCCTCTTCTGGTCCTAACATGTCCTTAAATATATCCCCAAACAACAAAATCCAAACCCTTATTAAAGACAATACTTCGTACATGGGAATACCTGGTATATTTACTGCATGCCAAACAGATACCAGAAATCTCCTTGTAGGAAAGATGGTGTTCTGCTCATTCAGTTTGGGAGGAATAGATTTCTTTCTTTTGCCTTTGATAAACAAAGGAAAATGTCACTGCCAGGCAGTAGAGTTCTGCATTTCTCCTAGAGAGGTGGGTCTTTCTTTCCATTGCCCTGTGTTGCTGTTCCTGGTCAAAATATTGCTATCTTGTAAACATAGTGTTGGACAATGGAACGGGACTTGTTCACTTACATGCTTCTAGCTTTACGGAGTGCATGGAATAGGGCAAAACCGAAGTATGTAGGATACCTCTGACAGCTGTTTTTCTGTCCCTTGTATCCATTTACATCCTTTCTTACAACAACCTCATAGCCTGCAGTGTAATTGAAAACCCTGCTCAAGGTCTGCATACCTATGGTATTTCTAAGTGATGCTGTCAAATAAGACCTGGCTTTACTGGGAGCACCAGAACACCCCAGGGAAGTTCCTAGTAGATGTGCAGCATCTCATTGGATGCAGTTTGGTTGTGTTAATCTTTTTATATGCCCAACTGTAAATGATTTGTGAGAAAGAACAGTGATCTGGTCTATTTAGAGTGCTTACTAATGACTCAAACTATTTCCTTTTTTCCTGTACAGGGACATAATGCTGATGTTTGAAGAGCTGGGTGGTATCTTCTCAGACCATGACAATTATCTGACAAGCAGGGAGCTACTGATGAAGGTGAGAATTAGCTGAGTTGCAAGGCTTGTGATCTGAGTTAAAGCTGAGGTTAATGTTTTTTCTAACCAGCTGCCAAGGCTTGTCTCTCCCTGAACTTCAGTTTCAAAGTATGTGGTGCTTCAGGGGAGACAGGTCCATGAAACCTGTGCTTTTCTGTTGGGCTCAGAGGTGATTTCATTGTTCCTGAAAAAAACCTACACTAGCATTACCCTGTTGAGCTTGGACACCCACAAGCAGCAGACTGCAGCAGCACAGATTTGATGTGGACTTGTTCACAAGACAGCAGGTCAGGATCGCTTGGAGCCCCTCAACTTGAATGTCACACTGCTGTAGTTTGGTAAGGCTCCTTTGGGTGTGGTGAGGTCCAGTTCCAGAATAGCTGGATGTGCGTATTGCACCTGCAACAGCGCTGGAGCCACAACCAGAGTGAAGAGGTGCTGCATGGTGTAGTTTTGCTGAAACGAATTTCAGGTTAGTGCTTTGACTTTATGCTGCTCTGTCTAGAGAGATAAGCCTCTCGCTTGTGTACCTCTTAGGAGACCTGGAAAGGCTCAGGTTTGCACTGGTGAGTGCAGAGCAGCTCCAGATGAGATCTTCAACTGGGCTGCACCACTGTTGTACTTTTGACTTCACTGGAGCACTGCCATTCAGCTGCCGCTGAGGAATGAAAGCAAGATGTTTATCCATCTATCCCGTAGCTTTCTCGGGCCTAGGAAACGGCACTGGGAATTCTGAAGGAACAGGCTTCCTGCTCTCCTGTGTGGCCAGATGGCCAGCAAAGCAGGCTCTCCCTGAAAGTTAGACTTGTATGCTCTCCTGGCTGATCCCAAAGTTCAGGAACTTGAAAGGAGTGAGGAAGAACAGCAGGGGAAGGTTATATTCTGTAGAAACTAAGGAATGCTTGCAGCAGTATTCTCTGTTTGCCTAAAAAAGTTTCCGGAACCTGGCTAATCAGTTTACTTTTTGGCAGCAGTATCCAGTCAGTCTGGCATTTGTACCTTACCCCCTTGCCTCGGTATCTGAAACGCTATGTTTTGCTCAGGAAGGGTGCGTGAACACATTCAAACCTGTCAATCTGCTTTGTTTACCATGAATTATCCACCTCTGTCACTAAGTTTTAAAGCAGCTGAGATATTCTGAAAATAGTGAGAGGAGAAAAATTCCACAGAATAGCTAGAACCTGTCTCCTACTTCTTGTCTTGGACCGCTTTGTAACAATTGGAGGGTTCATGTCCACTGAATCCTTACAGTCTTTGTTTCATTTCACTATAAATAATCTCTGTAGGGAAGCTGTGTTTGACCTTGCCTATCCATCCTCCCAGCTTAAACACAGAGCAGACAAAATGCCATATGAGACAGGTCGTCTGGCACGGAGAGGGGAGCACTGTGTTCTCCCCAAACAACAGCTCTGTTGCAGGCTGCAGTTTTAGCTTCTGTGCCTGTCTGCTGGCTGCTGCTAGAGAATCTCAAGTTTACCTTTCAAGTATCCTGAAGATATTGAAACACTTCTTGTTCACTTGCTCCTGTTTTTTAGCCAAGGAAGGAAATACAGTTTGAGTGATCTGTTCAGTAACTGAGACTGAGAGAACTAAGCATCGCAATGAGAAGCTCTTTACAAGTGCAGACTGTTGTTTTGTGCCTCTTAAAAAGCCATTGATAATGATTCATGCCCTATCTACCTGACCACTGGAAAAAAATAACAGTAACTCCCAGCATCCCTTATGGATCCAAGGAAATAAAGGCTGCAGGTATATTGTGAAATACCTCATCCATTCATAAGAAAGCTTATATTCTGGACTTATATTATAAGTTATAGCTTATGTTCAGCACTTAGCTTTGGCCTGAGTAGAGCCATTTTGCAAAAAAAAAAATCCCTTACAGTCATCCTGTGGGATTTTGTCCAGAATTCCCAATCAGTGGATGAGACCCAGAAAATTCGCACACGCATACACACGTGTAGCTGCACAGCAAATGTTTTTGCTGGCCTGGCTCACCTGGTTAAACGTATTTGCAATTGTTTTACACAAACGTAATTGCCAGCTTACCGCTTAGCTCCTCCATTAATTGCCTTTAATTCCCTTTTAACTCACAGGAAGGAACATCCAAATTTGCGAATCTGGACAGCAGCGTGAAAGAAAATCAGAAAAGGACACAGAGGCGACTGCAACTTCAAAAAGATATGGTGTGTTTGGGGTCCTTTTTGAACTGGTAACACGATTAACCCTGATTGGTGAATTATAGAAGCAGCAAAATCTAGAAAAGTATTTAACAAAGTGAATGATCTGTACGTAATACTCATGAATGTGCCTTCTGTCAAGGAAAACAATCATATCAATGCTATTGATTAGCTGATACAAAGCAAGCGAACCAAAAGGTTTAGACTGAGTACGTAGTCAAAGTGTTTGTCCTGTAGATATATACCAGAAGCCGTATTGCCCTCACGCTGTGGATCATAGTAAGCAGGTAATACTATGTGTGCGTACATATAACGTGCAGAGAGAGAGAGAGAGAGAGATGATCCCACACATGCATCCATTTTTCTGGGTATACAAACAATTACAAAGTGGGATTCATGCTGCACCCAGCTCAAGCTGTTGTGGCCTAAGCTGACCTGCCAAGCTGTGACAGGAATGGCTTTTAGTGCAGCCCAGCTGTCCTTTTACTTCAGCATCACCCATCTGTGTACTGAAATGCTGGAGGAAATGGATATGCAAAGCATCATTCAGTGATCCGATGCTGGGAATGCTCAAGGGTTGCAGGATTTGGTAGATGTATGCAGGGGCCACTTCATGTTCCCTGGTGCCCATCTTCCTCTGCAAGAGTTAACTGGGTATATGGACTTGCTTTTTCCATTCCCACTTGAAAATGCGTCACATCCCAACCTGTTCTTTGGGATGGACGCTGAGCCAGGAGTTTGGCCTTAGCTTCAAGTTTTCAGATTTACTAAGCCTATCATATAAAAAAAGAAAGTAATAAATGATTGATAAATATAAACACGAGTTCCTAAGTTTCAACTCTCTTGTTTCTATCCTGCAAGAAAGAATTCCATTAACTATTCTTGTTAACCCTTAGAGAGAAACACATGGAAAGCCATGCAGTAAAATACATAATGTAAATACTGAAGTTCTTGTGATAAAGAAAATCAGCTGTGGCCAGAACAGAAAGCTTGTTTACTTTTAAACAAGCTCATGAATCTTCTGCCATACTAGCTTGAAAATTGCACAGACTTTGAAAGAGACTGCTTTGTAAAACGTACCTGGTTTCCAGTCTGTTGGTGAAAATGGCTTTCGTCTCGAAGTTGGCAAAAATTTAAAAGGACAGAGGGAGAGAAATCTGGGATGCTTCTAGAGGCAAAAGTGCTGGATATGATATTCTGTCTATTTGTTTGGAAAAAAATATGGATCGCGTTGGATGGAGCAAACAAGCATTTTGTTCACAAGTTTAGAAACAGCCTGAGCTGCACAACTGCCAGCAGCCCAGAAAGTTTCAAATTTAAGTAATTAAAATGCAGTGAGTGGCTGGGGAAGGCAGTCATTTCTTGGAGGAAAAAAAGAGCTGACTTGATTTGACTTGACTGTCACATGGTATAACATCATTAAGTAAATACCCACTGGAATGAAGCTGAGAAACTGCTTACACAGGCTAGCTAGGACCATTCCTCAGCTCTTTCTCTTGTAGTAGGAAACCAAGAGACCCTCTCCCTGGTGCTCTATGCATATTTTCCTGGTGACCCACTGTTAGAAATCAGTGTCTGGTGACAGTGCTGTAATTATAAAATCACATGGCAATATCTGTAAGAACATCCTGAGCTCCTTAGGATTTGTCTTAAATCCTAAGATTTAATAGATCCTCAGGACAGTGAGAAGAGCGTGCAGCAATCTCACTGCCTTGGACATCAAGAGAGCAGACTCTGGTCTCTTCAGGAACCTGCTTAGTAAGGTTCCACGGGTTACAGCCCTAGAGGGCAAAGGGCCCCAAGACTCTTGGTTGATATTCAAGGATCACCTGCTACAAGCTCTGGAGTGTTACGTCCCAACTAGAAGGAAGTGTGGCAGGGGGACCAGTAGACCTCCATGGATGGAATAACAAGCTGCTGAGGAAACTTGGAGGGAAAAAAGAGGCTTATAAAAGGTGTAAGGAAGGACAGGCTGCCTGGGAAGAATACAGGGATGTTGTCCAGGAAGCAAGGGAGCAGGTTAGGAAAGCTGAGGCTCAGTTAGAATGAAACTTGGCTAGGGATGTTAAGGATAACAGGAAGGGATTCTATAGGTACGTAGCAAATAAAAGACAGACTAGGGACAATGTGGGCCCCC
>JAVHNF010068263.1:0-11675 GCA_034783455.1 Micropsitta finschii | reverse complement strand
AGGGGGTTGACTTGGTTTAAAGGCAGCAGTTTTGTGGAGTTGGTGAGTTCCAGACTTGCTTCACCGGGTCTTTTTTTTCCCAGTATTTTCCCTTTTTCCCTTTGGGGTGGTGCTCGCAGCAGCAGGAGCCGTTACAGGAGTCTTCTAAGTTGTTGGAAATCACGTGGAAGCATTCAAATAACCCGGCCAGGCTCCGGCCGAGGACGGCAGAGGGGAGGGAAGTGCGTGTTCCCCTGGGGTTAGGTCCATGTTTAAAGAGAATAAAGAGCTTCTGTTTTAGCACCGTTGAGGCGAAAGCAGCTAAAAGCAAACATCAGGATGTACTTTCCAAACCCCTTCCTAAAGAAGAGCATGTGCCTCGGAGTGCCGGTGTTGAAGCCTTTGGGGGGGCCAGGCTGCCTCCTGCCTGGGTGCTGCTCACAGGGCTGTGTCTCTCTTGCAGCAATGGCTGGTGAATGGCGGGCACACAGCGGACCTCTGGCAGAACTGCACCTCTGGTACCATCTTCCACTGCCTGACATCGTCCACGAATGGTGAGTGCTCCCCGGCCATCAGGGATGTTGCTGCCTGTTGCGTTACTCTCCTCCCCAGAGTTATGGAATCAAGGGGGGATTTGCCTGTGCAGGTTTGCTATGGATGCCCCTTGCTTTTCCCTGCACCCTTCCAAAGCTGCTCTATCCCACCTTTTCCCTTGCCTCCTTTGCCCTGTTTCCAGATGGAGGAGCAGAGCTCCACCATGGTCCTGGTGTCCTGGTAGGGGGACACACAGTGGCTCCCCCCAGCCTTATCTGTCTCTGAAGCTGTGTTGGGGCTTGGCGTGGGTACCAGACCTGGTACCCATCACTCTGTCCTGCTGCCCTAAAGCTGTGGGGCAGCCCCTGGCAGGGTGGAGGTGACTTGAGCCCTTTTGGGTAGTCTCCCATTATTAGCCCATATTGATTGCACTTGGATGTACAAGGTGACCATCACCCTGCTGGAAGCAGAGGGGCCATTTTCGGCATGCTTTCCTCTCGCTCTGGTTGTGAGGATGTTTTAAAGATGCACATGGTGCCTCAAGGACAGCCTGCCTCTGTAGGACACCCTGCCATGCTTTTGGCTGCTGTGACCTCCTGAATTCTTGGACACAGTCCTCATCCTGTGGGCTGCTGTCACATACTATGTGTTGGATGTGCTGAGTGCTCAAGCTCTGCATCCCACTGCTGAAAGAGCCCTATGGCACCTGCACATCTGGAGTGGCTGAACTCCAGCTCTGGACCAAGCTGGGTGAAGGCTGATGTGTCATCACCCATCAGGCTGTTTGCTGAGGTCAGCAGGGGAGGGGTGCTTCCTAAGCACTGTGACACAGAGTTTCCAGGGCACCCAGTGGCACCAATAACAAGAAATCTGTGCTCAGGGAGTCAGGTCTGCCCGTGCCTCAGTTTCCCCAGAGGACAGAGCTATTGCCAGTGGTGCTGTGTCCATTTGTTTTCAGTTAGCCTGGGTTTGGCTTTCCTATGGGTCAGATTCTCCCAGTGTAACCCCAGTGAAACCGGCTGTGAATCACACGCCTGTCATTGGGAGCACAGTCACACTGTGCCGGAAACACCGTCCTGGCACAGGAGCAAACCGACGCCACGTGGTCTTGGCAAGGAGGGAATGGTCACACTGAGAGCACTAAACACTGACAAAGGGTCTAGCAGCAATGGGAGACTGTTGGAGGCTTCTGGAGTCTTATGTCCCCCTCATCCCCAGCCTGTTGGGAGCAGAACACCCCACTCAGGGAGGTGGATGCTGGTGTTCACTCTCTCTCTTCCCTGGGCTATGAGCAGTGCTGTGTTTCCCTGCTTGGGCCTGGGCTTTGGTTTTTGGTGGGAGCAAAGCTTTCACCGCGGGTCTCTGCTGACGCCTGGTGGTGTCCAGGCTGGCCAGGAGCTGGCTGGATCCTATCCCAGCCGAGGAGCCTTCTGGAGCCATGTCCTTCATCAGCAGTTGCTGGCTATCTGCAGCGTAGGCAGGCTGCTTCACAGCCATTCATGCGTGCACCAAACCTGCTGACCTTGCGCTTTGGAATAAAAGGCAGTGATTGCACCCCAGAGGGCTCTAAAGCCTCCCCAAATCTTTGGCTTTTCAAACCTGCACCGCTTTTTTTGGGTGTTTACAGGATGCTGTGTGTCCAGGAGTTGTCAGCGTCAACACGTGGTTGGGATGGTTTCCTCCACGTCTGACTGTCCTGCTGGGTGTTGTGAGTCTGTATTCCCATGATTCCAGAAGCTCCTCAAAGAGGGGCTTCCCTCTGGATCCTTTCCAGCAGTGATGTATTTATCATTAAGGGGACAATAGTCAAGATGACCCTGCCTAAAATGCAGTCAAACAGCTTAGTTTGGTTGATAAGGTGCTGCAGGGACACGTTGTGCTCAAGTCATAAAGAGCTCTCTGACAACTCTGACAGCTCTGATTTCTGTGATGGCTCTGTTCTAGCATCAGAAGGGGTTTTGGTTGGGCAAAACCTTGTGCTCCATCCATCCCACAGCAGGAATGTGAAAGCAGTGCTGCTGAGGACCAGCCTCCATGTGGTGGGACCCTGGGTGTGGGATCCAGAGCTCACCGGTGCTGTAGCAACACAAAATCAAAAGCTTTTTCCTATGCTTATGCAAGGCCTTTACAATCTATTTATAAAAGTAGAGCAGAAGTGCCAGACAGCATCACTTCCAGTGGATCCCACCACCATCCCTCCCCACTTCCCATTTCCAACCCTCTTGCTCCCATCACCTCTGTACTGCCAAGTCCACTGCAGTCAGGCTGTATCTGGAGCAATAGCAAGTACACAGGGCAAAGATGCGTTGCAGAGCCATCTCCAAGGCACACCCTTATCCCCTGCCTCATCCTTATTATGCTCTTTGCTGGGAATATGCTTACTTTTGAAAGCATGAAACATCCTATAGCAAATCCCACAAACCGTTCTCTTTTAAACCTCATTCAAAACACAGGCTGTGTTTTGCTACACTGGGTTGTAGAAAGCAGTAGGAATTTGTTCCTCTGTGCCGGAGCCAAGGACAGTACTTAATGGTTAAACACAGAGTGCCAAGGTCTGCTGCGGGCTAAGAGCAAGAACTCCTCCTTGGGATGTTTTGGCTGAACTTGGTCTTTACGTAGAGGCAGTTTGTCTTCTGGTCATTGCAGTGGCAGCTGTAGTGCAGTTATTTCTTCCCCTCTTTTTGAAGAGGAGTGGTGCTTGGAGTATGTGGAATTTGGTAGTGCTGAGTCTTGTGTGTTCGGGATGCATGAGGGCTGTGAGGGGTTTGTGGTGCTGTGATGCTCCCCTTGGTCTCAGCAACATGAGGATGGATGGGTTTGTGGTGCTGTGATATGTTCCCCTTGGTCTCAGACCGGTGAGGATGGATGAGCTTCCTCTTACTCTACTGCCACAGAGGGACCTTTTTGTTGAGATGACCATCGCAAGGATGCCCAATGAGAAGCTGAACTGGTTAAACCCATATCCCAGTGTTAAAACACCAGATGTGCTTGTATTGAACACTGGGACAGGTTTGGGATTGTACAGGGTGGAGCCAGCCTCGGTATCGGCTGAGCTCCCACCTCCCAAATTCCTCTTGGCAGAGCTTGATCCCGCTCTGGGCTGAGCACTCCGGAGGGGTGTGAGCGCAGGGAAGGAGGAAGAAACACCAGATCGGGGGCCACTGCCCACTTCTTCGCCTTTCACAACTGCCTGCTTGTTGCTTTGATTTCTGCCTTTGCCTGTTAGATAATGCCCTTTTTTTTTCCCCCAAGAGGCCAAGAACTATGGGAAAAATGTTGCAATCTTTGCTCCGTTTGCGCTGTCAGACATTCCTGGAAAAGACTTATCTGAAGAATCCGGCTCTGAATCCCGGGATTGTGCGTCGGCAGGGCCGTGTGCCAGCCCCCAGCTGTGTGAGCCCGCTGCGACACGGGGCACGCGGCTGGACCTGAGCCGCTCCAGTGCTTTGGAGTAGATTCCACCCCAAATTTCCAGACAGTGATTTTTTAGTTTTCCTCTAAAAATGGCCTTTTCTGTCCGCAAATGAATATTTCATGCAGGCAAAAATTTTTTCCTGCTGCTTTGTACTGCTCTCCCTGTGATTTTGGTGGGGAAGCAATGGGAACCTCTGTGGAGATCCCTACATCCTTCCGTAATGTCAGGAGATGTTGTTCCTGTTGTCTTCTTACAGTTCCTCCTATTGCTGCCCTTTGGCTTTCTCCTGACCAGCTTGTTCACAGACAGGCTGATGATTTTTGGGCTTTTTTGAAAGGAAAAGAAAGCCCTAAACCTTAGGAAATGCTCAGGCTGCCAATTCACATGGCTACTAAGTGCTGCGGCCATGTGATGTACCTGTTAATTTGCTGGTGTGATGGCCACAAGCAAAGCCTGGCTGGGTTGCCCAGAGCAGAGATCTGTCCTGGACTGCCTGGGGAAACAGGGATGGATCTCCTATGGATGAGGTAGGCACTAGAGGATTGCCCTGCTCTCTGCACACTGTTTCTCTCTCTTCCAGAGCATATTTGCTCTGGCAGATGGGACCCTAAGCAGTGCTGCTGGTGCTTGAAATCCATTTCTTGGTTTCTGGAGGAGGCAGGAGAGTTCATCCTTGGCATGAGGCGGCAGCATCTGTGCCCTGACCCATCATCTGTTCCCTGCAGGAATTGCACTGCTTCCTCTCTGCTTTAAAATGCATAACTTAAACATCTGAACCCATTGCTTCTGCTCACTCAGTGTCCCCAGAGTGCCTTTGCTGCCCTTATTCTTTCAGACTCTTTCTTCCAGCAATGCTGGACCTGAATGACATAGAAAAGGTTTGGAGAGATAGAGGTGGCATTTAACTTGCTGTGTTTCAGATCAGTTTCTCCCATTACTGTATTGCCTATGACATGAAAGGGATTTCCTCTGTTTAAACCCAGGTTTTTATTGTTGCTTTTTCCTCTTACAAAGAGCATCTGATAAGGAGAGGTAGGGAACTACTGCTGTGTTTCTCTCAGCTGCTCCAGAGCAATTTAGCTCCCGTTGTTCTGCATACAGGGGGGCAGGCAGCCTCCCCTGCTGGGTTGGGGAGCTTTGGCCCATAGAAGAGGGGTAAAAAGGGAGGAAGAAGGCAACATGTGAGCAAGCAATGACTGCAAAGCCAGAAGAATGGATGGGGGAATCCACTGCAGAGTGCAGTGCTGGAAACCCCTTAAACCAACACTGATTTTGGCCTTGCTGAGGTTCTTGGATGTCCCAGTGGCCACAGGCTGGGTGCACCCCTGCAACGTGCCAGGGAACCACTGCTCACCATCCCTGCTCCTGGTGCCTGGGCTTGAAATCACTGGGAGTTGGTACCTAAGCCCTTTGGAGGACCTGAGCCTGAAATGATGTATCTACCATCTCAGCTCGCTCGGATGCACAAGCCAAAAGAAGCCACCATGCTGAGGGTCTTGGAGAGGAGCTGCCTTGGACATGGTGGACCTGATGGAAGGTGTTTTTCATGGTGCCAGCAGCTTTCTGCTACCTCAGCAGCATCAGAGGTTGCCTCTGTGGGATGCGAGCTTCAATGGTCTAATGGAGCATCTGAATGTGCAGCTTTGGAGAGCTATGGACCTTCTGGCCTCAGGGACTTCTTAAATGAAGCTTCAAGGAGAAGGCAAGAGGGAGGACAGCTGAGAGGAGAAGAGGACACAAGAGGGCTGTGAGGGCTTCATCTCCTTCTGAAGGAGTTACAGAAGGGGACAAGGCAGTCTTGTGCAGGAACTTCAGCACTGCATTCATTCACAGCCTCCCTGCAGCCTCAGTGTTTCCCATGTGCTCATCTCCTAGCCATTACAAACACCTTGGGAGCTCTTTAAAATCCCCCTTTTCCCGTGGGATTTCCAGGAATACCTCAATCCAGCAGCTCTCTGTGGTCCTCTCCAGGGAGTGGACATAGAACAGGAAAATGTCAACCATTGGGTGTAAAACCTGCTTTTCCTGGATCAAGTATCCAGCAGCTTGGAATGCAGCTAGGGAAGGTTTGACTTCATGCTGGTGGGAGGTCTGGGACCAAAGCAGAAGGAAGTTGCAATGTCATGGAGCTGGATTTTCCGAAGGAGAGCTTAGCAGCCCTGCTGGATGTGGCTGATGAACCGTGACACTGTTCTCCCCAACAGGAGAGATGTTCCCTCCAAGCAATGGGAATGTGGGTGGCAGTGGTGGGATCTGTGCTGCCAGGAATAACGCTGCAGGTAGCTGAGCTGGTTTGCCTTTGAATTGCTGCAGCAAGTTGCCAAGGGGCAGTAGTCCGAAGCTCAGCCCCAGACGAATGATGTGATTGAACTAATGCTGCTGCATCTTCAGTTCACCCTTTTCCAACCCTCTTAAGGGGTGTTTGAATATCCAGGTTTAAAACTTGCAAGCTCCAGCACTTACGATGTGACCTGTCCACTTCATAGGTGAGGATGCTATGGCCAGGTTCTTGATCAGACCTTGAAGCCCAAGAGTCTCCTTTGGAACAGCCCTGATTAAACCCATGGATTTTTCCTGGCAGACCTGTTCTGGTACCTTTGTACCAGCAGATGATGTGCTGCTCCTGACCCTGCTAATAGTTAGTTGGCAGCATCGAAGGAGCAGGTTTTACCATGCAGATGTGGTCATTAATTTCCCTTCCCTCTTGTTCTATACTTACTACATACTGCAGTTACCTGCTTAGTGGATGTTTTCTTCCAAAGAAGTGGTTGCTTTTGAAGTGTACACTCATATGTGGTTTGCAAAGGGAAAGCTACACGTGCAGAATGTTACCGTCAGCTGCAGGTCACAGCACAGAGGTGGTTTTGATGCACAGCACTAATTTAGTGGTGTCTTACACTGAGTCTATAGTCCAGTTGCTCAAGTAAGTTTCTTTTCAGTTAGTGCTTCATTCATTCTCCTTGGCTTGGGCCAGAAGAAGATAGGGTCTCAATGACAGAGCAGTGAATTAAACAGTGGGGAGCCAGTGTCTGCTCAGCTGTATCCCTTGTCCTGGTATAAAACATCCCTGCAAGCAGGGCTGGGGCTTTGCTGGAAGGGCTTGGGTTAGCTACTGTCCTTTGGGGGTGTTCAGCTGCAATTTCTGCTCCAAGTTTCAGTTTCTGCTCTAGGTTTCTTTCTTTTGTGTTAGACTTCAGGGCAATGAAATGTGGGGTTGGGCATCCCAGGGCTGAAGGCTTTTCTCTGCTGTTACAAGAGGTGGCGTGAGCCCATTGGGGCTTGCAGAGTTTAGGGAAAATGTCACATTTGTTTTGTAAAAGCATCTTTCTTTGTTTCTAACGGCCTGAAAGGGCTCTAAGAACACTCCCTACGGGTCCTCTCCGGAAGCAGCGTGCAGGGTGTTATCTGTCCCTTCCACTCTGCTTCCTTTTCTTCTTCCTCCTGAAGAGCAAAGATATAAACACAGAGCAGAAGAGATGCAGGAGAAAAATGGAACAACTGATGTGCTGCCCAGGGGAAACCACAAATAACAGCCTGAGAGTAAACAGTGCTGACAGCCCCATGGTACAGCTCACAGGGCCCACACCTCCCTGTGGGAAGGGAAACCTATAGGCAGGACACAGCATTAATAGCAAAGGAGTTAAAGCATGTGGGGTTGAGGATGCAGCAATCCTATCTGCAGTTATAATGCTGTTCTCAAATGAATTAAAGGCAATTAGCTAATACAGCTGAAGTCTGTATTAGCTGTGAGCAGCTGAGCTTGGGTTTAATGGGAGTATGGCAGCTTGTGCTTGTGGATCTCTGAGTTACGAGCTGGGGATCCTGCCCCTTGTTTTTGCATAGGAGGCCAATAGAAGTAAGCAAAGGGCTGGATGTATGCAGAGACTATGGGTCTATGGGATCATCTCTTGATTTCCCTGCTCGTGTGGCTGCTTGCCGAAAGCCCTCCGGTCACGGTGAGCTCTTCCCTCCCTCTCAGTGCCTGCCTTTATATTCCTCTGACACGGCTCTTTATTACAATGGGATTTTGCAGAGCCTGGATAAATCATTTGAATTCAGAACCAAAGAAGAGGCACGGGGAGGCGGATGCAATTAAAAGGGCAGCTCAGCTCAGCTTTCCGTCTAGACAGGCTTCTCCTAAAATAACCGGCAGTTGGAGCATCCACCTCCGAGCAGAAAGGGCTCCTCTCCGGGCCGGATCCTGTGGCCTTTGGAATCACAAAGGACTTGGCTTCCTGGGTCCTGGACCAAACTGTAGGGCTTGGGGCTGGGCAGGCTTTGGCTCAGCCGGTGTGTGGAGCTGGACATGGCTTTAGGGCTTGGGATGGAGTGAGATGAAAGTTCAGCTTCCCAGACTTGGGATGGGAGCCCTTTCTGTGCTGAAGTGTGGAAGGAGATTGTAGTTCATCAGCTGGACGTTGTGTAATTGTATTGCTCCAATCCCATCTGAGCAATGATTTATGACCTGGTTTTTAGCAGCACTTGAGCTGCTTCATCCTCTCTGCTTGAGTGTGGCCAAGTCAGGTATGGTCGAGGCAGGGGGTTTTCCTGCTTGGCTGGCAGAGAGAGTTGAAATACATGGGACATTTTGTGTGCCCATCAGTGTGAAAACCACACTGGGATCTCCTCGAAGTGGCAGCAGTGGGAGACTCTCCTTGCTAAGGAGCGGCAGCAACTGGTGCACATGGATGGAAACTCAGCAGCACTGAAATGAGTGAAGCACAGCAGGTCTTTAGCAGGACCCGTTAATGCTGCAGGGTAGTTTGGCATGGGAAGTGGGAAAAGGAGGGGAAGGAAAAAGATGTGTGCAATGAGCAGAGGCTGCTCTGGGTGGTTTCAGTCTACTTTGGTGAGCAAATTCATCTCCATTGCATGTCTAGAGGCAAGATGCAAAGACGAGAGGTAGAATTGATGGTCCACAGCCAAACACGCCAGACGTTACTAAATTGCACAGGAAGCTCCCTGCAGGCATGGATTTGCTGGAAAGGCTCAGGCGTGGATCATCGTTCCTGTCCCAGCTGAAGGCCGTACCTCACTTTCTGTTTCCTGCTCTGCTCTCATCTCCATGAGTGCGGCTTGTGAGGATGGTGATGGGAAGTGTGATCAGTTCTCGGGGAGCAGATGCTGCTCTGGGCAGTCCCAATGGCTTAATTCTCTTCATCAAGTACTGAAAGTTGTTAAGCTCAAGGATACCTTTAGTTGGAGGGTTGGTTGGGTTTCAGCTATTTGCTTTAGAAAGCCAGTGGTTCTTGCAGTGTGCAGCTGGGAAATGAAGCTGGTGGGAGTAAGAATGTGGCAGGAACGTGGGACTTTAATGCTTCCTGATTCTCCGCTGTCTGAGGATCCAGCCCAAAGCACGATTTCCCTGCCTTTCACCCAGTGCTTCGTGCCTCAGTTTACCTGCACCGCATCCTGCCTGCTTTCTTGCTGAATTAATCCCTGTTGCGCCCTTAAAGACCTCTCCAGGAAGGCTGCAAAATACCCATTTTCATCTCAGACTTTCAAAGGCAAGGGAAAGGCAGAGGCATTTGTGAGCATGACCCATCCCAGCGCTGCCAGGCACTGCCTCGTTGTGCCCCGCTGCAGCAGCTCATGGGATGGAGCAGCATTTTGCTTGTTTATTTATCTTAGTTTTACGAGGGGAGTTCCACACCCACAGAGCCTGGAAATAGCTGGGCAGTGACTCACGCCGGGGCTGGTTGAGCTGCTCTTTGGCAGCTGGGGCAGGCTCTCTCTCAAAGGTTTGACTCCGCAAGGGCAGAGGGTGTTTTCACTCCCTGTGTATTTATTTAGCTCGCAGCTTGGCCCGCTCCGTGTCTCATGGCTTGCTGCACATGGCTTGTGTGTTTCTAGGGCAGCTGAACTGACGTGAAGCTTTGGGAGAGGCTTTGTCTTGGTTTCTGCAGGCTTCAGGTCAGGGTTGGGATCTCTGCTCATGTTTAATTATGAGAACAGAGCGTGGCCCTGCAATTCATTTTATCCCAGCACTCTGCTCCATGCACACATCCTTCTAAATCCCAGGCAGCATCATGCCTGTGCTGGCGACACAGCACTGGATGCGGCCACATCTCCCAGCCGATAAGAAACTTCATGGTACCCAGGGGTGGGATGGTGGCACGGGGAATGATGCCAAGGGCATGGGCTGTGGTGGGGGCTTGCCACTTGTGGTGCCTGCACTGAGGTTTCTGTCTGTCTCTTCCCAGAATGGCTGCAGTCTGTCCAAGCGATGATGATCCTCTCCATCATCTTCAGCGTCTTGTCCCTGTTCCTGTTCTTTTGCCAGCTCTTCACCCTCACCAAGGGCGGGCGGTTTTACATTACTGGAATCTTCCAAATCCTTGCTGGTAAGTGGGGGCTGATCCATGGGGCTGTCACAGGCAGGGCTTTCAAGCAAAGAGGACA
The DNA here is from genome assembly GCA_034783455.1 of Micropsitta finschii. Taxonomy (NCBI): domain Eukaryota; kingdom Metazoa; phylum Chordata; class Aves; order Psittaciformes; family Psittacidae; genus Micropsitta; species Micropsitta finschii. The sequence continues at coordinate 1,345 of JAVHNF010068263.1, read as the reverse complement.
ATGGTGGAAACAAGCACGCTCTTGGGTACCAAAGCAGGAGCATCATGGAGCTGGCTCCTGTGTGGCTCAGTGAAGGGAATAGGAGATGAATAACATGGGTCTGTGGAGGTTTTGCATGGACTGGATGGGATCTGTCCATCAGGGTGTTATGCATCCCAGCCCTTCTTCCCTGGTATCATGGGAAGTGCAGGAGGACCACTGACCCAGCTGGGGAAGTTCTGGAGGGGCAGGGTGCTGGAACCCACCAGAGGTAGGGCTGTGGGGTAATCAGGGCTGCTGGACTGAGGGCTCTGCCTCCTCTTCCCATGGGAAGGGAATGGGAAGGCTTGGGATGGGGCACTGAGGGGCCAGGGTGGCTGCTCTGATGCTGGGATCCACCTTTGCTGGGCTTGGGGTGGACTAACCTATATGGCTCTCAGTAAAATTTCTCCCCATCAGCTGCAAACTTCTGGCCCAGAAACCTAAACCCAGGCACAGAAATGCATCTAAGGCACTCAGTAAATCCTGGTATGCAGAGGAATTTACAACTAAACACAATCACACCAAAACCTGTTGGTAATGGAACTTGCAGTGCCAAACATCCAAGCTTATTTAAAGGATGCAATGGAGATGCTCGTGCTGACAGCCTGTGAAGATCCATGGGCATGGCTATAGCTGGCACAGACTGGAATGCCTGGCTGAATGGGAGCCTGAATCAACGAGAATGCTGTACCAGTTACTTAATTGGTCAGTGGAGCCAAGCAGAGACATTTCAGGGAATAGTGATCTATCTGGACAGAATGAAGATGCTGCACTTCATCCTATGCTATCTGTGCAGAGCAAAGGTGTCTAAGGAGACGAATGTAGCAAACACATCATATTTTGGAAACACACAGATGTGAATACAGGCTATGCCACTGCCCAAACACAAACCTTATGCAACATCACCAGCCTGGTGAAGCTTGGGCTTCATGGCTTTTCAGAAAATGAAGTTAAACTTTAAGGAAAGCTCCACAATCATGGCATAGGTCAAACATTTCTGCACAGATCTCTATTCCAGATGCTAACACAAAGCTATATTTAGCCACTGCAATTCAATGGGCCTGAGATAAGGCAAACAGCAGCAGGTAAGCTCCAGCCAGCCAGTTAAGTTCTACACACCCTGAGTCCAGAGCAGTGCTGCCTGCCACTGATTGTGATGCCTGGGAGCCCCTCCATGCCTTCTGTGTTTGAAGGAGACCCTTATTCTATTCGCTCATGTAGATCCAATTGATTCTGCTCACCAGAAATAATGCTTTGCAAACACCTCTCCCCAAAATGTCCTCTGTCCATGGAACTAAACCACTTAAAGTTACAATATTCAATG
>JAVHNF010068258.1:33815-46172 GCA_034783455.1 Micropsitta finschii | reverse complement strand
CTCTATGTCTGTACACAAAATGTAAGCTGATTCCTGGCATGCTACCAGGCTGTCATGCCTCCCCTTTTCAGTGAGACAACCACATTATTGCTGTTTCTAGGAGAAATACGGTGTTTTGGTCAGATTTTCCACCTTTTAGCCACTATGACTAAATGAGGTCAGTGATATAACCAGAATCATTGTGCTTGCACAATGCTGGGTTTGAGTTTTTAACAAATCAAACAAGTCACCATTATTTTGCAAACTGATTAGTAAGAATATGTATTAGGAAGACTTGAATGTAAAGGGATGGGTCATTAATTCACCAAGGATGGCTTCCGGCCAAGCAACCTATAAATGCAAGAAAGCACAAGTGCACAGAGGATGCAACATTGCGTAATCTGTGTGTTGCAAGTGTTTGGAATCAAAGTCCTATGGTTCAAGGAGCTCTATAAACACGCATGGAAGTAAAGGAGTGGTTAATGAGAAGGTTTTTATGCAGACAGATATAGGAAAGGAAAGGAGGAGAGAAGATTATTGCAGGCTAGAGAGGGACAGTGACAGAACCTTGGGGATCATGGCCGTTTCCAGCACCACATGCCACTCTCCAGCCTGGTGCTTGATTCATTGCTATATGCTATAGGGCTCACAGCACTCAAAGGAGTCTTCTCACTCTGTTGGAAGGAGATTTTGGAAAGGTAAATTTTTTTTGCCATTGATACTTCCGTGTTTTTAAAGCATTATGTGAAACACTGGTTTGACAACTTAAAAAGAAAAAAAAAAAAAAAAAGAAAAAAAAGCAACTTATGATTTTTTCCTTTATCTTGGGTATGAAGCATATGAAGCACAATCTTTGAAGCCTGATTATGTAAAACTACCCACTACAGTCTGGTCCCAGATAACATACCAGCACAGTCCTACTTCCCACCATCCTTCATCTTCAAATGAAGATGCATACCTTGCACTCTGATTTGCTTTGTTCTCTGGAGGTACAGTTTAGGCTTTACAAATTATATTTGTCAACTAATTGCTCACTGCATATTGTTTTCTTTCTGCAAGCTGCTACTTTGGAAGAGGAGCAGAAGGACCATTCTGTATGTCTTAACCTTCCCTAAACATGTCCTTTTAGACACTGTACCTATACTTTCCCCCAAGTTGAAAAACATTGAGATGCTGTAGGATTCAAGTCCTAATTCTTTACCAAAGTCTTATCTAAGTGTTAAGTAAGACAGTTTTGCTTCCGCCAAAGTGTTCTGTTCAACTTCTTACGTTGAAATGTTGTCCGCATTGAAACAAGTAAGTTTTTCTCATGCAGAAGAAATAAAAGTTAAAGAACTTGTGTCTCCAGATTAAAGAAGAACAAAATTAATGAAGAGGGTCATAATTTTAAGCATACATGCCAAGGGGAGCACTGACTGAAACAATACGAATAATGCCCAACGTCTCCTGGAGATGTCGAGGATATGTGCATATGGATCAGAGGTGGAACAGGCCCCAGAGATGTCTCCTCTCCTGCTTATCAAGCCTGCTCCTTTTGCATTGTGCCCTCACTATCACTGGAGTTGGGATTTTAAACTTGTTCTTTCAAGTGACCCATTATGACTATTCTTACCTTTTCTTTAAGAAACTGAAGCAGCAGTGGTTATTTTAGTGTAAATCCAAAGTATCCTGTAATTCCCCCAGGCTGGAAAACATTGAGATGCTGTAGGATTCAAGTCCTAATTCTTCACCATAGTATTATCTCAGCATTAAGGAAGAATTTTTGCTTCCAGCAAAATGTTCTTTTCAATTTCTTAAAGAGCTGTCATGTTGTCTGCTATGAACCAAGGTTTGTGTGTGGAATCAGCATGGTATGAATGGTGTTGCACTGATGTTTTAGCTGTAATACTGATCATTTCAGTGCGTTGCTGTGTACATACCTCTACATTGTTCTGAGGTCCTAACAAAGATAAAATGGAAGCTCTGGTCTTTATTGTGTTCTGTGCTATATTTTTGATTGTGTGAATGCTCTCCTTCCTTTGTCACAGATATTCATACAGTGCCTTCAAATGTTCGTGATTCATGGGTATAAGGAGCTCTGTTTTCCTTTTTTCACTGTCTGTGCAATAGACGTTTTGAAAGGCTCTTAAAAACACTTTTTGCAGTATATAAAGTTATCATATTTCAATCATCAAAGCCCTTCTTCAAAGCTACCCCACTATATTCATTAGAATGTGTGGTGTAAAAAGCATGAGCAAACACTTGGCTTGGAGAGTGAAAGCCTGTGAAGTCAATGTATGTTCTGTGGGGTTTGAGAGAGTCTAGTCATTTCTTTGTAAATTGTTTGGGCCTCAGGACAATCAGGATATGCGTTAATTTAAAATAGCATGAAGTCATCAGTTTAAAATCAGATTTTATTAATTAAAAAAGGACTGAGAAGCAGTCATAGAATCTGTCCAACCAATGTTTTGGCTAGTATGGAGTAAAAATATATTTTAATTCTATTGTTTTCCTTATTTTCCCAAAGTTAGCACAGGCTTCATGGAAGCACCTGAGGCATGAGAAGTACAGCATCATGTAATCTAACATTGTGCACTAAGTCTCAGAATGTTCTATCAAACTGAAAAGCTTATGTTGCTTTAACTTTTTTTCTTATTAAAAGAACCATAATTTAAAGTGAGTCTACATTTATTTTTTTCTCAAACAATGTAAACATTCCACTAAATATTTGCCTTTTTTCAATCTGACTCTTCCCAGAACATCTGTTAATAGAATCTGTATTTGAATCTATCAGCAGTAGTTTGGTTTAAGCCAAGGAAAAAAGAAAAAGAATCTACAGTTTGGATGGCAGCCAGGATCTTTTCCCAAATTACACCTTTATAACGTAAAATCAATTTATTCATTGTAAATTATTCAAAGTCAATTAGGAAGAAGAAAAAGCAAAATAAAAACATGGAATAGATGCAAAATAATTCTTAAGAACTTATTATTTGCTATTTTGCTATTGCTAACATTTAAAACATGTACTTTACACTGCTTCGCACAAATTTATCTTAATGTACTTCCAAAGTATTGTGAAACTGGAGATAAGTATTTTCAGTAATATTTCACCACAGCCTGTTTACTCCTTACGGTTTACTTATATTACAAACACTTCCAGAAATCAGTTAAATCCTGTGTTGTCAATATCAACAAACATATGTATAACATGTGCTTGCTCTTTGCTTTATGTACACTCCTTTTAATGTAGCAATTGGCAAAGAACACTCATCAAAATATTCTAAAAATGAGACCCTTATCCTAATCATTAAAAAAAATGCTTCTAAGACTGGATAATCCTCTCAAATATCACGTAAGTGCAGGAAGTATAAAGAAAAAAAATAGTGTAACTCATTATGGCTGTGGTATCTTGCACAGTATGGTTTTTTTATCACTATTTTTTCCTTCCAGAGTAAGGGGGCTTTTTTTTTTTTTTTTTATAAATTGCTAATGTAAATGCTCTAGATGAGCTAAATTTTGGGGAATCCCTAAATTTTGCCATAGGAGGGCATTGTTCATGCACTTAGAATACAAAACACATGTCAATATAAGCACATATGTTTTAAGAACTCCACTTGTGTGTCAAAGGAGTAAAAAATGTAAATACTTCTGTAATTAGGACTACCTTAAATGAGTTACTGGGACAGGTGTAGTTCACTATCTTGGGTTTTCTTACTGGATAGTCCAAAAATACAAGGGAAGACCAAAGAAAAGGCAAAGTACTCGTTTTGCATTTTAGAAATTACCAGAGGACAAAGGCAAAAGATGGTGGTTTGACCTATATACACAATTCAGAAGTATGCCTAGGCAGAGTTAACATTAAGCACTTATTTATGTTCTTGACAGGAACGGAACTTAAAGATATATTGAAGCGCTTCCCTTGAAAAAAGTAAGACAGCAGTAAGACGGCAAAAATTAGCCCCTTGAAGCTTTATTATGAAAATAGGACTGAAGAAAAATTAAAGCATGTGTGAGACAGAGGATGTGAATTCTAAGTTTCTGCTGTGAACCAAAAAATTCCAAAAGAACTTAAACCTGAGCCTTTAACATTTTTATAAGTGTTGTAGACTGTAAGAATGGGAAGAATGTGAAAATGTACCGTATGAAAATAAGGACCTGAAGGTTCTTCAATCTTTGAGATGAAAAAGAGTTGTACTCTTCTCCCCCCTCCCTACCAAAACATTCAGAGTAGAAGTTAGATCCAAAAGCATAATGTAATGGCTTCTGCTAATTGGATCATTTCCCAGAAAGATAAAAAATCTTCATTCTGGAACAAGAGCAAGAAAAGTTGTTAACAAAAAAATATGCACTATGTGGGGTTTTTAGAGCCCAACTGTGACCATATAAGCTGCAGTTCTACTCTTCAGGGGCAGACTTAGGACCACACATACTGGGTGTCCAGAGCAGTGATTGTCTATGTCTTATCCTCTATTCCTGCTCTATCAAGTACTACAAATGTCTCTAGACAAGTACTTGGTTGCATTATCCTTGTCCACTCCAACGAGCAATGGATTCTTTTAATTCTGACTCTCTCAGAACATCATTTTCTAACTTAATAGTATTTAGCATATACCAAGGATGTATTTCATTGTCCTGTTTCCTGGAATTATGTAATTTATCACATGATCTCTACCTCTAAATCGCTTTCACTAACAACTATAGGGAAAAACAATTTGACAGAATACAAATTGCTTTCAGATATGTTTTGGGTATTCTCCAGCTTGTCAGAATTTTTTTTTTCCATTGCTGTGTACCAGAAAAATGTGGATGTCCAGAAGTAATCTGTTATTTGCAGAAATGAAAAGCTGATTTAGTAATTTTATCATCTGGATAATTTTATGAAGAATTATTAAGTATAATAATTATGTAAGGGAAAGATTTGTGGGTTTCAATCCACTTCATCATTGCATAAACATTACATGAAGAGTTGAAAAGCTGGTGCTGCAATTGGCACAAAAAGTATTATCCTGGTGAAGCCAGTAAGTCCACTGAGTTATGAAATAACAAATAATTTATGTTAACACCTGCATATGTTTCCCCAAGGCAATGATATCTCAGTATTTGTACTGTAATACCTGCATTAAAAATGGAAATCAGATCAATGCAATTCTGTATCTGAAACCTCAGATTTTTCACCTTCTTTCTTCTTTAGGAAAAATGCCAGGATTTTTGTTAAATTCATCAGGTAACAAATATTTCAAATGATGGACTATGGCCTGGCTAAATTCCAACATACAAACTGGTATCTTTATTGGGAAATATTGAAATCAAACAGCTCTGTGACTGGCTGCTTTTGGGAGTGCTGTGTTTGCTCTGCATGTGGAATGACTTGTGGAGCTGCTTGTATGGATTCACATATATGCCTGAACAACATTGTAAGATTTCTGTTTGTCAAACCTACCAGCTACTGCTATGTAAATAATTGGAAAATTATATAGGAGGAAATTATACTGATAACTGTTGGACCTTCTAGGTGCAGACAAGTCTTACGGCTCATGGAAAGGGAGGCACTTCTATCAGGTTTCCCCAAAGTTGTAAATGCTCCATTCTTGACAGTATTCAAGGCCAAGTTGGACAAAGCCTTGAGTGACATGGTTTAGTGTGAGGTGCCCCTCCCTGTCCATGGCAGGGGGGTTGGAGCTAGATGATCTTAAGGTCCTTTCCAACCCTAACAATTATATGATTCTGTATCCTTGAGACTCAACTGGAGATGGACACGCAGTAGCATCTGTACCTATTTGGAAGCAAGGAGATTTCTGTTAGGCAATTTTCTCCTTTTCATTACAAGCAGGTTTATGTTAGGTTATTTTTTAACAATAATAGCAGTAGTAGAAAGATCATGTTCCTCCTCTGTTGTTTCAGTTCTCTCTTTAGCTCAAAGATTATCCATCCTGAGAACACACATTAGGTACAGGGTTTAAGATTCTCCAATGTTTTCCCAGTACATTTAAACACACAACTGCTTTATGAACTGTTATTTTAGACAGTTCATTAGAACTGTTTTGAAAACAGGCAGGGTAGTCAGGTATGAAAGAGCTGTTACTACTCTCTGAGAAGATAATATGTTATCACTTCAAGAGTCATTGGCTTCCATAGACCAGCAGGTACACTTTCCTTCAGTCTCTATTGTGACATCACTCTGAAGGAAAACTACAGCCTTCTACATGCTTCAGACTTGTACCCAGGTGTCCTGTTCTCCTGTTTCTACCTGGTTTCATGGACAATATTTTTACTGGGCCTGGTAAAAAAAAGAAAAACAAACAACCAAAATAAACAACCAATAAACAAATGGGATAATAAAGAAGTATTTTCTATCTACTGCAGTAGGTTTTGGATTAAAAGTAAGCAAGCAAGGAAGCAAGCTAATGCCACCAGCCATCACTCCCCTGCTAAAGCCTCATATAAATGCTGAACTCTTAAGTTTCTTCAGTGATCTTGATGGTTAATTCCTGTGTGTCGCAACTTCATTCTTATGGGCCTCCCTACAGAACAGGAGAGAGGCTCACCTCATTCTTCCTCTAGCTTCTCTCTTTCAGTAGGAAACTATTCAGAAAGGATCTATTTCTCAATGTGTTCTTCCGCTAATGCTATGTAGAATTTAGATAGATTCTTAAAAAAAAGCCATTATGACTCGAAGCAAACCCTGAAGAGTTTTTAAGAAGCCTTCAGCAAAATCCAGTAACACCAGAACATGTCTGTGTTTTTGATGTTGTACAAATATACTTTGTCAGAGACAGTGTACACATTTGCTGTATTTGTATGAGACATCCTTTCAAGTCAAGAGAAGGCATGAAGTAAGCAACCCAGCTAAATTTGGAATGAGGCATTGCAGAAGAAAGAGCATTTACCAAGGGTATTTTCTATCATCTTTCTGTCTGTGAGCATTCAAAGAACAATTCTGATATGCAAAAACCCCCAACCTTTTAAAGTGCAAATGAATATTTGTGAGCCACCTCAAACAGCCTCAGGACTTACTCCTGCTTATCTTCATCTATGGGTAATGACAGGTTAAAATATTTTAGAATAATGAGGGCATTATCAGAAATCAAGTCTATTCACAAACGATGCCTGGAACGAAAATGGGGTTCAAGTCATTGAATACATTTTTCATTCTGAATCGTTTGTCAGACTCTATTTACATCTTAGAGAGGATGTTGACTTCCTAGTTGGTTTTAAAATACACATTCACTTTGTAAATATTTAAAGATGCTAATTCTCTTTTCCTATCATAGAAACTAATTTTTGACAATAATCTTTTTAAAGCATCTTTGTCATTGAAGAGGTATTCTGGCCCTTGCTGCTGACTGCTTCACACCTTGTTTGGTGGTTTGCACAGGTGCAGGGTGATGTAAATTGCAATCAAAAGAGAATGATTTAAATTTTAATTTTATTTTTATGTTCCCTTTGCGCAATCACTGTAAGCGAAAAACGTGATCTCCATATATGGGGTCAGTAATTTCTTATGACACAGGAACACTGAATTTGTACAGGTCAGCTGCTTTCACTGAGCAGATGCCCCCCCCACCCCAAACACAGTCTAAACAAAAGTAATTTTTATATAGGCTGTAGTAGTATGAGGGAAGGAAACTAAAAATGCTGTGGGACTTTTTTATTACTTAGATTGCTTTTGGAAGTTATATCATCTGAGCTGGTGTTAGTAAAACATAAACTGCAAATAATAGCTTTTGGGGGAATTCAGAGGAAAGAGTTCACTTTCTGCAAAAAGTCATAAGCATGACATCTAGTTATCATCATAAGCTCTAAAGAAGTTAGAAGTTTAATTATTTTTTCTAGCATCTACAGATCTAAAAAATGCGTCAAATTAAAATGACCAATGAAGCCTTTATTTTTTAATCTTTAGTATCAAAAGAAATTCAAATCCTTTGGTATTTAAACTATGCAGAGAATCCCAGGCACTAAAATGGTCCATTCTTTTAATACTGTTTCATGTGCCTGTTCTTTAAAGTCTACACTTTCTTTAGATATTTCTTTCCAAGGATGAAACAATATCTTGTAAGCTAACAAAGCTGGTGTGCTAGGTCAGGAAAACTGTATTCTATAGCAAATAGCTGAACGTATTTTTTTTATTCTTCATGTCTGCCTAAATTGTAGATTTTATCAGAGCATCACAGAAAGATGAGGCTGTCATCTACTGGGGGGTGCTTAATTGAAAAAATTATACTATATATTATATCATCATACCATATCATATTAAAATATATAATATATAATATAATTCTAGGCCTAAAGGAGTGCCCAGGTTTTGTTGTAAATTATATTCATGTTTGTGCAGTGTTACCCACCTGCAGTCACTGAAACTGTCTCTTGTTGAAACTTTTGTTACCTGAAACAGGAATTGAACTAAACCACAGAATCACAGAATGATTTGGGATTGCAGGAATTTAATCTCATTCAGTCCTCTCTCAAAGAAGGACTAGCTCTGGAGTTAAGTCCAACCTCAAAGTGAGATCACATTGCCCTTTGTCCTGTCAGGTCCTGAAAATCTCCAGGGACTGATGTGCTTCCACCTCCCTGAGCAGCCTGCTCCTGCCTATAGGCACGCTGATAGCAAAGAATTTTTCCTCCTGTCTAAATGTGGTTTCCTTAAGTTGGTTTTGGCCCATCTTGTCCTTGATGTCCACTGTCCTTTCACTGTGTCCTGCAAGGAGAATCTGTCTTTGCAGCTCCCTTTCATGTATTCAAGACTGCTGTTCCCCCTTTGCTGTCCTATTTTCTAGTACTGTTTGCTCTTCCTTGCCTTTAAGACAGGTGTTGGGTGTCAAAATTCAGTTGATTCTGATCATGGGTGAGTGGCCATGAGGTAAAGCTGGGGACAGTATGTGAGGCAGGGGGGGAGAAAGGTGTTCTCTTCCATATACAAAAGATGAGGAGATTTCTGCATTCACAACTAAGTGGTCATGGAGAAGGAGAGAAAGAGCTAGCACAGTTGGCCAATCTGTGCATAAAAGCACAGCTGCAGCAGAAAGCTAAACTTTCTGAGATTCATTTTTAAATGTTGGTTTCAGGAACTGTATGTACCAGATGAAACTGCCTCAGCACATCCTTGATCTGAGCAATGATATATATTTGAATTTGTAATTGAAGGCTGTAATTCATAGTGAAAGAGTATGTATGAGTAGTCTATGAATGAATACCTCACTGGCAATCTGACCAACTTTGTGTAAGGGAAGTGAGCTGATGAATATATACCATATGTTTAGATTGTGTAAGTGGAGGTAATCCTCAGTGACTTCAGAGAAGCTGTCCTTGTTTACACCAGCTATGAGCTAGCCTCGTGCATGTAATTTGCAGCTGAACAAATGCAGATGTCAGCATTATACAAATCTTACAGAGTTTCAGGTTACTTTTGTTAAACAACACATCTAACCCACAAGTTTGGATTTGGCAGCATTGCATGCTGTCTGAGAAGAGACATAGGTTTGGAAGTGAACATGGCATTTTTGAGCCTGTGGAAAAATGTTCCTGTGTCCTTACTGAACAGGAAGTCTCCCAAGGCAGAAAAAATAAGGAATTGAAAAGGAGGATACATGGAACCCAAAACATTGAAATATGACAGAATAATGTGTGTGCCTGAAACTTTGAGCCTCGCACACCTGCCTTTTGCCAAAATGCACAAGTAACTGCAACACCTACAACACTGGCATTTTAAGGATGCTCTGGTTTACCAATGGCAAGTTGAGTTTTCCTCATATTTGTGTATTTACACTCATTGTAGAAAATATCAGGCTTCCAGCAGATGCTGACATTATCTAATGACAGATGCTATGATAAAATGTTGATTTATGATTAATAACTCCAACAATCTCCCTGAAGTCAACGGGAGGGCTCACATAATTCAAATCCTGCTCAGCAAGGAAAGAGTTGTAAGGACAAAACCTTTAGCTACTTAACAGAACTGGCAAGATCTTAAAGCCCACGATGACATGCTAATTAGGCATGAGAGAAAAAGTTATTGTGATGATATATTTTATTGTATTAGTAGAATATATAGTACATTAAATTTGGCAGACTTTGTCAGCAGTGTTTGCAAACAAATCTGGGGTAAAAAGAAAATGAATGATACTGCTGACAACAATCTAACCAGACAAATGTCTTTTGATACAAACTCACATGTACAAACTTTGCTGTTGCCTCATCTATACTGTAGCCCCCATGAATGGTTTCCTATTTCCATGCAAAGGAAAGCTGGGTACCTGTTATAAAAGGCAGACTGTGTTTGATTGTGTGCCAGCTTGAATGACTGATGGATCAGGATGCCAGAGCTCGTTGTAACTTTGGGAGCAAATAGATGAAGATGCAGCCTGTATCTTCACTATCATGTATATGCTGATCAGTATGGTATCATTGCTTGAAGATCGTATGACTTGTTCTCTGCTGTTTATTTGCTCTTTCTCATGCTTATTTATCAGGAATATCTGTGTATGCAATCAACTCAATCATAAAGCTCATAAAGAATCAAAACTCAGTTTTGTCTCAATACATTATGAGATTAAAATTGTAGTCTTCGTTTTATGACTCTGCATACAGTGATTAAATAAAAGTCACATTACAGAAATCCCAAGGCCTGTATCCTGAAGAAGGTTAGAGTAGCTTGGCAAGGTGAATCCTCCAGGCCTTTTGTTCCATGAACATAATGATCTAAAAGTTTTGTGTGGAGACAGTAATTATTCTGCAATGCAGGAGATGTTGCCACTGACATTTTTACGCTACTAGAGAAAAAAAAATAATCTCTCCTAAGCAGTCAGATGTTTGGTTTTTTTGTTGTTGTTTTTTTTTTTTTTTGCAATATCATGTGTTTTTCTTCCCATTTTCTCCTCTGTTTCCTGTAAGGTTCGCTCAACCATTTATGTTCTGGAATAAATTCACTGGGTTGGAGAGATTCACTACTGAAGACAAAGATATCCAGATCTGCAAAGCATGTCATGGTTTCTCTCTTTACTTTCCCTGCTAATAGGAGTTCACTTTCATCCTGAGTTATAGGGTTACAGACAGATCTAAATGCCAAGCAGGGACATGCTGTATTCATTTGTGTGTTTAAATAATTGCACTGTGTCTTTGACTTTGGTTCCCTTGACTGTAGCTTCCTGCGCTGTTAGCCAGCACAAGATAGAGTTGCCATAAGTCCCTTTCTTTGATCTTCTGCTCAAACTACACCTTATTCTGGCTTTCCAGCTAGCTAGCTATCCAACCTGGCATCCTTGCTCTTTCCTACAGTACTTTAAAAGCAGTCACCCCCAATTTAAATTCTGGGTTTAACAAGAAACATGTAAATTGCTCTTTGGATCTATTTTATTTTTACAGAACTCTGAACCTTTTCTTTCTTTGGGAAAAAAAAAAAAGAGAAATCTGTATTTTGCCTTTTCACATTTCATATTTTCAGTATATGTTCTCTGTTCCTGAATCAAGTCTTTACACACTGAATTATAATAGTTACACAATCATTTGTAAAAGTAGAAAGTATGTCACTGATCTTGGTTCAAGCGGTCAGGTATCCATCCCGGGTTCCTTTAAAACCAAACTGAATCAACAGTACCTAATGAGGAGTGGTAATATTGCATACATTGTTCATGGGAAGAGAAATCCCTGTCAAAAGCTCTTGCTGGGTCTTTAGAAGAGCTATATCAAGAGGAACTAAAACCAGGGTAGTGAAATATTCAGATAGTTCATCTCTTATCTCCAGTCTCTCTGACAGCAACAGCAAGGATTTACCCTTTCTCCTCAATTCTAATTCATGTAAGACTCATGTCTCTGAGAAACAGCATGACACCTTCATTGTCTAAAAACATACCTGAGCAAAAAATGGGAGATGTCATGAGCCTTGCCATCAAATTCTTTGATAAATAAAGTTGTGCCTTTATAAATCATATTAAAACTACTCTTGCTGATACCTCTGATGATGATGGTCATTCTTTGCCCAACCTTACACACATGTCACAATGGAAGATACTGGCACTGTGGCTGCAGTTTGGTACAACGTAGTGTTGAATTAATGTATAGTGTTTCAGTGATGGGTTGGAAAGTCTCTGGAATAAGCACATTCTTAAAACTAACAAAGAAACCACCATTTGCAGTACATAGGAAGCCAATGACTACCAGAGTGGTTCTACACCACCCAGGAAATTAGTCATATCAAAACAGCCCTTGCCTTATTAATGTGGCAGTGTCGCTATTTTACTACAGTTTTTTAGCACAAAAGCATATACTTGAAACTTTCAGATTGAATTCCTAAGTGTCTGTCCCAATTTTTGACTGAGCTTAGACAATGAGGTAGAAATTGACTCTTGGGATTTTTAATAGAACATACAGCCAGGGCAGTTTTAAATGTGGATGCCACATAAC
>JAVHNF010068258.1:0-13229 GCA_034783455.1 Micropsitta finschii | reverse complement strand
GAATCACCATCTCTGGAAGTGTTCAAAACCCATGTGGATGAGGCCCTCAGTGATAATTATATAGTTTTGGTAGTCCTGCGGTAATGGTTGGACTTGATGATCTGAAAGGTCTTTTCCAACCTAGCTGATTCTGTGATTCTGTTATGCAAATAGTGGGAGGAAGGTCACTATTACAAAGAAACAAAGTGAAACAACGGTTTGTGCTGAAACCTGCATTTGGAGGCACTCATAATGAACCATATTTCTTCCTGGACATGCAGATGTTTCTTTCCCTTGGCCCTGAACTGCAGTTGGACTTTAAGCAAGAGCTTCATAGCCCAGGATGCTTCTGTGCTGGCAAGGGTGGGTACGAAATGTGAAAGATAAATTGGAAAGTGTTTGATGAGCGTGGAGTGCAGAGCTGGAGTATGGATTTTATGGCTTATGATACTGAACTGAAAAGCATACCTTTTACTGAAACTCTGTCTTAGGTGTTGAATTAAATTAATTACAAGTAAAATCAGACTACTTTGGTAGCCTCCAGTCACTGTATCTAAACAGTCTGATGAACTGAGACAATAATTCTTCTGTAAATAAACATGGCGTTGTATAATCAAGTAGTCAGAACATAAGATTTGCTTTTGACACACTCAGTCCAGCATGGCAAGAAGGATCAAACACTACAAAGGCAACTTTGATGCTTCATAATTTGCAGATCATTGCTTTCACAATAGCTGAAATACGGCAATGGTATAAAATATTTTTGTTATTATTTCACTACCTTACAAACTTAATGTCAAGATGTCAAGTGCTGATATTTATGCGAAATGAGTTGCCTTTGAAAAGATCTAAAGATGCTATTGAGCAGGGCAAAGTTTGCAGTCAGAAATATTTTTTTATTAGAGAAAAATAAATCATCATTGGGGGAAAAAAAAGTTGAGAATGATTGTTCTGGGTCTTTTGTTATTATTTTATCCAATGGGATAGAAAGACAGTTGGTACCTGTGGAGCAGAAGGGAAGGATAATAAAGCCATTAGACTTATCTTGTGGTACAGAAAGAGAGAGAAGAAAGGGCAAGGCAGGAAAAAGTTGTTTCAAAAATTCAATGTGATTTTATTTTTCATTTGATCCTCTAAAATTTGCTCTTCGTCATTAACCATCATTCATAGCAGTGTGTGCTGCACCCTGTGGGAACTAGCTGAAATCACAGACATCAGTTTCAGTAGGCTTTGTTGGCACAATCATATCATTATGTTGTTAACATTATGATATCTTCTTTCAGGAAGAAAGAAAGATACAGAAAATCTTGCAGCAAAGGTGCTCTGTATCACTTTGTTTTGGGAGCCCATAATTCTGCAGGATGATGAGTGTCATTTTTCATTGTGGTTCTGTTCTGAGTGATATGAAGTAAAACACATGAGATTGATATGAATATTTCTGTATCTAATTCCTTCCACTGTTCTTGGGGTAATTCTGCTATCTTTCTCTAGCTGAATCATAAGGGTGCCTAAAGAAAGATGTCAGAGATGAGCTTTCATTTTGGGGGAAAATATTAATTTTCACCATATCCTAATAAACCCAGTAGTGTGAAAGAGGCTGCAACTGCTGCTAACCCTGTTCTGTTCAAACGTTGGACTTAACCCAGGTCAAAATTTTGGCTTCATGAAGTCAGTGAGAAACTCCCAGCAACTCCACTGAGGTCAAGAAGGGTAACATTAGGTTATTGTTATTATGCTGTCTTCTGTATTGTCTCAATAAAATAGGTTAAGAGATTGTTCTAACTCAGCTTTACAGATGTATGGTTTTCAAGCCCAAAAAGTTGTTGAATGAAAGCCGAGACACATATTCATTAAATGACTGTAGCATATTTGTGATACAGTTAAGTTACAGGGTGTGTACACTAGGGAAAACCACTGTAGATTAAGAACTGTTTACCCTGCTCATCCTAGGCAACAGCCTCCAGTTTTAGAGGTATATGTGACTGATACAGGATTTCTCAGAACTAACAAGATGGAAATCAAACAATAGCAAGAAGACATGTAAACTTGTATTATTTTGCTTTATTAAAACAAAACTATTAGTTGTTTTTTTGTTGGTTTTTTTTTAATTCAAAAAACTTAGATTGTCTGAAATTAAAATAAATGGGACTTTTAATATTCTGTCAGGTATTTAGGAGGCAGTTTTCTGACTGGGCAAATCTGAAATTATCACAAAAGGTACCTAATTTTAGGATTCCCATTCCTGCTCATGTTAATGAATGATGGTTTTCAGCTACCCTGAGGTTTTGGTATCAGAAGAGGAAAGAGTTTTGGTGGAAAAAAATCCAACAGCCAAAAATCTTAAGTCATTGAAATGATAGAATTGTATTAGAGAGCACTTAAGGGAAATAAAAGCAAATGCAGTATTTTTTTATGGAAGTCTGGAGTAAGAATATCTGCTTAGTAAAAAGCACTTTACATAGAAAAAATGCATATCTAATTTCTCAAATAATAAACGAGATATAAAATGCAGAAATTAAATTTCTTAAAATAATTTCTACAAGAAATCTATGTACTGTCTGGGCACTAGACCAGTACAATTTGTGTGTGGTCATTTGAATGTGAAACCAATATGCAGCTCTAATTGAAGAAAGGGGAATTTGGCCCACAGAGTCATTGTTTACCAGTCAAACCAGAGATTTAAGAAAATATAGACTTGTCTTTATTCTAATTTCTAGTTTTGGAGTAAATCAAGGAGTGCTCTGTTTAGATTAGTTTTTTGCTGAATGACCCTGTTTACTTGAACTAAGTACTTCTCAAGAAATAGAAAACGACACAGACCAGACATTCTATAATTTAAACAGTCTGATAACAGAAAACATCATGTATGCTAAGGGAAAGTGTCTGTTGATTTTGCTTTACTTCTCATTCAGCTACTAATTAAAATAGATTTTAAGCCACCTGCATAAATTTGAGCATATTTGACTAGAAGTTGGCCAAAGACCAGCATAGCAGCAGAAGCAGCTCAAGAGAGGGAAAGTCTTGTTGGAGAGCTAGAAATAAGGTGAACTTTAGTAGTACAAATGAACTCATGAAGACCTGCAGACTAAGAAAAATAAAGTTAAGAAGTTCATGACACAGGAACCGTTTAATCAGGAATTAAATATAAATCTGTGCTGAATTAGAGCATAAGGCATAGGGCACAGATGCAGGCATATACAAGTAAGGCAGCATTGTGCCCTGAAGAGTGTCAGGCTGGCCCTCAAACAAGCCAAAATACTGAATAAAACTCACTGCCTCTCCAGTAACTGCATGGGGAGAATTAGAAATGTCAGGAAGATGACTCAAAACTTGCACTTAAACAGAAATGTATTTAGAGCAGAGCTGCATCTGCACTCTTGCTTCATCTCTGAAAGATTCAGATCCAGGCTTCTCTGCTCAGTTCACAGGGTCCCAAATGCTCTGATAGTTTATATGGTAAAGGCAATGTTTAGAACAGGCTTCATCCTACCTGATGAAAGTGAAAGATCAAAATGAAGCCAGAAAGTCTCCAGGAAAGTGTGATCCTGTACTTGGTGTTTAAGGTGCTGAACTTGGTGTTCTAACTCAGTGAAAAACTTCTGTAGTTAGGGTACTGAGCTGATCCAGGCTGTTGGGACTGATCCCAGATGTTGGGATTGCAGCCTGGAAGGAGGCTTGCATTCCACCCACACCCTGCGATAGTGCAAACATTAGCAGAGGGACTGTGTTTTTCCAAGGTTAAGGCCTTACCACGGGAATACAATCTGTTTCCCATCTGCCTCTCCAGCCTCTTCTCCCTCCACCAGTGAATCCTGGAGCAATTTCAGCAGCAGGCATGTGGAGTGTGCTTCCTTCCCTGAACCACAGAGTGATTAGGGCACTCTGCTTAGAAATATGGGTTTGAATCCCTACAAGCAGGTTAAAATATTATTACAGTCCTTTTTCTTCCAAGTCCTGGGGTTGAAAGCCAAAAGTAACATCAAAGCAGTATCATTTCCTTCCTATGCTTAGCAAAACTTTTAGTAACATGGTGGGTATACAGTGCTTAAGCAGCCCTCAGTTTGATCTTGTTGCCAGTGTGGAAGATGTGTGCTAACTGTGATGAATTCAGTTGTCTATCACTCATAGCAACTTATTTTAAGTATAATAGAAAGAAACCCCGAAACTGTCTCACAAGAATTCTTTGCCTTGCTTCTTTTCTGAATGGATTGCATAGGAGAATGGATTGTATAGAAAGCAATTTTACTAAATGTTGTCCCAGATCAGAAGACATAATTCTTTCTTCTTTTATGGATATACAACGTGCTCCAGGCACTTCCTACCCCCCTGCCCTAACCTCCTTCATTCTTGAAAGCTTTTTCTACTTGTACCAAACTCCCTGTGTTATAGTTTCCCTGTTGCAGCACACTGGTGGAACGTACAGTACTGTCCCAGATACAAATGTTTGGCATGGTGTTCCCAACTTGGAACTGTTTATGACTTTCCACAGCAGCATGACAGTGCTCTGTGATTAAATATGTCCAGATTTCTCTCTGTCCTACTTTAGCTTATGTCGAACAAAAATATGACATTTAAATTCACCTACTTGGAACCTCATCAAAATGAATCACCACTGTTTTGTTTGAAGTTACGGCTCTGGGAATATGCCAATAAACTCCTAAGAAAACAAAGCTACAATGAGATATAAATAATAAGCAAGAATCTTTCTACATGCAAAATGAAGGCAGAATCTAAGAGCAGTACAACACTGATGTGTGCATATGCTGGGTCAGAATTTGTTACCAACAAGCTTAAATGGAACAAGACTATTTTACAGAGTTGTGTGAATTTGGTCACCAAAAGGTAATTTGCTGTAATATGCAATTTAAATATGTTCATCTCTATTCACATGCTGACTAACGTTTCCAAATATAGAGGTCTAGAACAGGCTGCCTTGTAAATATGCACCAGCTGCTATCTATTCTTTTACATTAATGATAAACTTTATAAGGACAAAGTGTGACATCATCAGATCCCAATACCTTGTTGGGTCAATTTTATGCTGGTTTGAGGTAAATTTCTGTTTTGTTTGGATGCAGTTCATTTGACTGGGCTTGTAAGATGAATCTTTCACAACTTTTCATCTAAAGCGTTTGAGATTTAACTTCGAGAGGCAAAAGTAATAGCACAAACATGATCTAGTGGTGAAAGGCTTAATATCAGGACATCTAAGCTTGATTTTAATGGTTTATGATTTTCAGACATTCATCCCTGGGAAATATTCCAAGCTGAGCATTCAAAAGTTCACTGTCACACTCCAGAAAGACCTGTCCCTGGTTTCTGGCTCCAAGGTTCATCTGACTGTTGTTAAAGTTGACTTTCAAAACCATAGTCATTTGCTATGTCTGTTCTCCAATACTAATTATTGTAGTGGGTGAAAAACCCTTGAAAACTGATATTTGCTACGTTTCTCTTACTATAGCAGTTTCTGTAGTGGCAAACTACCAAACTTAGTAATTCATCTACCTTTAAAATTTATATTAAAATTAGGCTGATATAAAAAATAAGTTTACTGTGAAACAGGAATGAACACCTGCAAGAAGATCCAAGAACAAAGTACTGCTGTAACCATGAAGCCTGTTTGGAAGTCTATACAAGTCCTGCAGTGTCTCAGGGTAGACAGATGAAGCCGGTTTTACACTAAGACTTTTTAAGCTCTAGTCTCAGGTTTCTGTTCCTGCCTGTCCAGCTCCACAGGCCAGTGATGGTCTGATCTGAATGTCAGAGTGATTCCAGTGACAGGAGGTGAAACCGAGGGCTGGATCTCTTAACATCCCAATGCCAGCAGTACATTAAGGGTGCCTTTTCTCCTCTTCACCTTGAGCTGTTTCCCACACAGCAGTACCCGACAGCACTTTGGAGGGTGATTAGCTGCTTGTGGCCCTTTCCTGAAAGCTGAATATGTCCTCCTGGAAAAGCTAAGACACATTTAACTTCCTGGGCAGATGCTACAACTAATAGATTATTACAAGGACAAAAGAAATCCTTTTCTTCTGATTCATGCCTTCAGAGGAAAGGAAAAAACAAACAAACAAAAAACATCTTTCAGTAGTGAGAGTGCAGGGACAGAGACACCTCATTGTGTCTCTAGGATTTAGAAAAAACCTCATCTGCCTCCATCTTTTGTGATTTACCTCACTGTGGATAACTACGAGACAGCATTAGGCTGGAAATCTCATGATGCTCACTGTTTCAGTTCTCAAGGTCCAGCACCAAAGTTTCCACACCCAGCACAGAGGGATTATGGGCATCAAATATGGGGTTTGTTCCTCCGTTTCAAGGGGCCGGCATCCTGTCTGAGCTTGACCCTTGTATCTGTTTCTTTCTGTCTTTCTTAATAGAGTTTATAGAGGTAGAAATTTTGACCTGTCAAGAAGAGTCTCCAGAGCATGAGAAAGTGATACTGCTATCAACTTCATGAGAAATGTTATTGATTATATCTTAGCAGGCCATCTGTGACTAATTTATGGCACTGCAGGTGCACAGAAGTCAGGGCAAGTAAGGCAGTTCAGTAGGTAAAGGACCTGTCTCTCCAGAGGAACTTCCAAGGTTAATGGATTAGGGAAAGGAAAACTTACACAGGCTGTAATGATAATTGTTTTTTAACATAGAAATGCAAAAAAGCTTAGCAAAATACAGGAGGTAAGAAAAGAAGAACTGAAGGAAGGAAAATGAAACTCTAAATGAAAAGTATCTTAATATTTGAACTACCACATTGTTTTCTTGTTTAAAATGTTTTTAAAAGGCAAAGAGGTATTTCCAGTGAAAATATTTTCTTCCATTATAATAACTGGTAGGAAAATATTGAACAGCTGTGACAGTTATAATGTAATACACCCCGTAGCAAGTAAAATATGTAGTTGAAATGAGCATTGGACAGTGAGTGTAGCCTGACCCAGATTAGCAGGGGACATCTATGCAAACTAGAGTCAAAACTCCTCTTCCATGATTTTACAACAGATTAGCACTGTCTTCAGGAGTAAGTCTGTCTGCTTGTGACCTGGAATAAACAGCTTAAATTTTCTGCTTAAATAGAAAAGCGTGAAACAACAATAGGATGGCAGCAGTCTGATTTTTGATCTGATTCAAGAATATCAAGCAAGGGCCAAGGAGATACTCAAGCTGAAGTCCACCAATGGGCTGGTTCCTGAGGTGAAGGGAAATCATACCTGGCTGCACCTGACTCCTCAAGCAGGGACTCACTGATATTTGGGGATAATGGTGGAAGAGCCTTTGGAATGACTCATATTTTTGGTTTTGTGGCACCTTAATGATTCTACTCCCAGGACCACCAATGCATGTTTTCTTCAGTGACAAAACCTGTATGCTATTTATAGAAAAAGTGAGAAATCAGATGCTAATACTTGTTGTATTCTGGAATTTTGAAAACTAAATTTCTTATTTCATTATCTGAAATATATGCTTGATAAGAAGAGCTTTAGTATGCAGACTGTCTTGTTTAAATGCTAGATTTAAAAGAGATAATAGGGCTTTTTGCTATAATTTCTAGGTTCTTTACATTGACTTTGTTAAAGGATGTTTTGTTCATATAGGCATTTCAAATTTGAATATTTAATATTATTGTTCTACATGACTGAAAATTTAGTGTTATAAAAGACTTCTTAAGGCGACAAAGCTTCAATTTTTTTTAGCCAGTTTCAGCAAATTCTTTTGATTGCCTGCTGCATTGGTTTATTTATTTTTTGATGATCATTGAGTGTGCTTTGAAGAATGAGAATGGTTATTTACACAAATAATTTTCTTAAGCACTCCTCAGTAGGTCTCCCAGATCCCTAAGCATGAATTAGAAACAGATTTTATGTATAATGTGACCATAGTGAATAGTAAAAGCAATGACAACCATCGTTGTTAATTCTTTTGGGTTTTATTGTCCAGAAAAAAAATTATTTAAACAAATGTTCAAAATCTAAATTAATTAGCTTATAGTGTGCCCAGAAAACTGGGTTGCCATTGTGGGCAGGGGATTCCAGAAAGCGTCATCTCATAGTTCTGGTAAAGAAAGACATCTATTTATAAGTTACCTTGATATGGTCATCTCAGTGGATTAAAGTAGTCCAAAATATGACAGCTTTATCACAGAATCAGTGTGTGTTTAAGTAGGGAGGTTAATAAAGAATAGGCATTCTACTTTAACTTCTCTCCATAGATGAACCCTAGCTCATAATACTGGAATAACATTCACACATACTTACTAAATTTTATGCTTATGAATTTAATCGGCATCATCACTTTCACCAGTAAAAATTCATATTCCTCTTCTAAAACTTTAAGACTGGCCCATTAGTCAAATGCATGCCAAAAACTAACAAGAAAAAAGTAAAACACCCTTCCAAAATTCTTTTATATATCTACACGTTTTAAAATTTATTTTTTATTTTTCTCTGCTTTTCACAATCAGGAAAAAATGAAAGAGTTTTAAGAAATGAAATTGAAGATATTATAGTAATCAGTTGTTTAAAACTGAGACACCAAAAACCTATCTTGAGTGATCTTAAACATAGAATGATTATTGTCAATGCCACAGCAAAATATAAACATCAAAAGATAAAATTATAAAACAGAGAAATAGGGAACTGTTTCTTTGAGCTTGAAAATGCAAAAAAAAAAAAAAAATCACAGGTATTAGAATCTTTGCTCTGTCTTCAGTGAAAATTTTATTAGCTCATTGTGATTTTAGTGCCTTTCTGTGTGTGGAAAGCTCCTTTTCTTGGAGCTTCTTTTTGGTGCTTTCCTGTTGTCTGATTTGAGGGGTCTGTGGTTAAGGTGGTTATTGATTCTTGCTTTGTAGGTAGCTGAGCTTCTCTGATTTAGTCAGAAAATAGGTAGAAGCCATTATTTTTGCTCTTGGAGGTAGATGTTCTGGTTGCAGTATCAATTTTTCAGAAATGGATGAATGCCACAGAAAAATGTCTTTACAGAGAGGGTTCAAGGAGCTCTAGAGATGGTACTTAGGCAGATGATCTCTGTTTGAGTAACATTTGAACAGAGGTGTGGGTTTGTCCAGGAAAAAAATTGCTTTCCTGATAGTAAGCCCTTGGACATCTTAAGGTAGTGGAACTAATTCATATGATATTTTTGTATGCTGTTAAAATAAATTTTTTATATATTAACCTATTTTCTGCAGTTAAAATTATTTTCATTATCCTTTCTTCTGTGACATGTAGAATTTCTTATCTCCAGGGTGAATTTTTCATTGAAAAAGTATTTGAAAATACAGTTTGTTATAAACTAACAAATAGAAAATAAACAGTGATTTGAAATCTAATTCTCAGGTACTTTTGAAAGAAACTAAAACCAAATGCATCTCTAAACCAATTTTATCATATTTACATTGGAAACACTTTTAGGTGGATGAGGTTTGCCAGTGATGTACATATGCTAAGTGATATTTCCCTGCGTATGGATCATGTTAATACTAAACAATAAATATGATTGTGAAGATTCAAATAGCAGCTTTATAAAGACACAGAAGAGATAATAGATTCACTAGCAATGATCTGCTTGTGCTTATTTAATTTTCCTGCTGCAGGGGGGAAAAAAAGGAGAAAAAAGTCTTCTACCTGCACAGAATTGATAACCACAGCATTTATTGAATAAGCACGTACTCAGTTACTTCCTGAGCAAGATAGACTTCTAGTCATAAAACATGTATTTAGTTCCTTTCTTTGTCTTCTTCCTGAATTATAAATTAGCAAATCGTGATTTTGGCCTGTGAACTGTATGCTGTCTGCTTTCACTGTTGCCTCCCTCTCCTCTCTCTGTGCTGCCTCAGCAGTCTGTGTTTTAAAACATACTATCCTCTGCTTTGCTATTTATTATTCATGAATTTGTAGATTTATTGCATGTTTTTACATCTTGTTATTTTTCTTCAGGATGTCTGAAGAAATAGTTCTAATGTGAATTATCTTGTAAAAACATATTTACATATAATGTTCAAGTTTTATACCAGCAATCCAGAGAAAAATTGTTTTCACAGTTTGTAAAAGATCAATAAAGAATGACTGGGAAATGCCAACACAAATTCCTAGGGTGGCAACATGCATTGTGGCAAAACCAAAGAAAAGGATACGTGCAAGTCACTTTAGGTGTAACCTTCATCTTCAGATCTTAGAGAGAGTCGAGAAGGAGGTAACAACAGAGGCATTCAGGAGATGCACACAAAGAAGTTTAAAAAGAATTAATTCCTGATGAAAATGAAAGAAAGTAAAATCTGAAATTAATGTTGTGTCAGTTCTCCATTTCCATCCAAATAGCCCTAGTAGTGTCTTTTCTTGTTTCTGTCAAACCTGACTTTGTATTTGGGTATTAAAATAAGTACTGTAAGCTCAGCTCTGTACATATATATAAGCCATAAATTTAAAATTAGTATTCAACCTATCCTGATGTTTGTGTTTCTTGACATTTGAAAGAACGAACCTTGAAAACTCACTGCTGAAACAGGAGCTTTCTTAATTTGTCAGAACAAAAAGGAGTTTTATTCAAGCTATAGAGCATTTCTGAAGTTCTACTTTAAATTTTACTTTTGTCTAAATTAGTGCAGTTGAATGCAGTTAGGGAGAAAGGACTACAGAGCATAAGTTTTCTCCTCTAAGGTCAGCAAGGGTTGAATCTGCCCATATGCAACATAAAGCAATACTCAGTTGTTGGGACTGGCTTTTTTTGCTGGATCGTATGATTTAATGAATCAGCTGTGAAAACTTGCATATTCCTTTTGCTTTTCATTAACCATTAGTTGCTTCTGACATACACTTGACAAATATAACAGAAAGTCATGGCATACTGTAAACTAGATCAGGGCCAGCTGAGACAATGAACATTCCCTACATTGTGAATTCCAGTTGCGTGAAGGTTGAAGGGTTATTCCTCACTGTCCAAATGATGGATGGAAGGTATCAAACAGGTGAAGTGTCTTTGTACAATGACTCAAGTAGAGCATAATAAATAAATGAGTATTTTGTATTTAATACCCTTTCTGCAAAAGAAAAAAAAAAAAAAAGAATAAAAAGAAGATGAAAGACCAAAGACTTTTAGGGAGGTAGAAGTCAATGCTCATAGGAGCTTAATTTCTTTGGGTAGTAAGTTTCTAAGATAGCTTAATGACTTAATGTTTTCTGTCATTGTGGGTTAGAGTTGTTTAAAAACATCCAGACTAATTTAGATGGACAGGGTTTATTATGGTTAGAAACTAAAATAAATGGTTTCAATGCTCTGAAGATAGAAGTAGAAACAGGTAGTAGGGAAAAGGTGATGAGTGAAGAAGACAAAAAAGAAAGTCAAGAAACAAGTGCCCTATAGAGAAAGATGTGCATATCAGAAGAGTGAAGGGAAGAACCAGATCATGGTAGCAAGGACTGGAATTGAGAGAATGAGCCCAAGCAGTGAGATTTGTCAGTTGTTTGCTTATTCATTTTTGAAAACAGAACTAAAAATCAGCTATTTTAAGACTTAGGCTAGAGATTAGAGCCAACTGTGGTCTAAATTAAGACAAATGGTAGAGCAAAAGGGCAAGTGTGAAAGCTGGACAATTAAGGCAGCTTCGTAGAAGAATAATTGACACAGGAAAAAAATCAGCAGCACAGTTAAGAGGAAGCCTTATTACTTTTATTCAGTTTAAGGAAATAAATCAAAACAAACCCAGTTATGTTTGTATGTTCTTACAGATCCATATTCCAGTAGTTATATATTTCCAGGGCAACCTCCAGGCAGAGATAGCAGGTAGTTCCTTGGATAAAGATAGGAAAAGCAGGGTTTTATGTTTCCCTGGCTCCTGGTTTCCCTGGAGAAGAGGCTGGCTGGGAATATCCCAGTTATAAGGAAAAAGTTGTGAGTAAAGTGAAGGCAAGCTGTTTTTCTTCTCAGCACTTTTATTCTGAGTGTATGATAACTATGGCTATGTTATGGTAACAGATTTGATTGCTCGTCTTCATCTCTGGCAAGAAGGGAAGAGGCAAAGGCAAGTACTGAGCTCATCCAGGAGCACAGGCAGCATGATCTCAGCTACTCATTACTGCAGCAAACACCTCTTGGTTATTTCGCCAAGCCACAAAACTGAATATTAATGCCATAAGTATTAAAACAGAATCCTGCAGAATGGCATTGCATTTTCACTTATGCTGGTGAGAAACAATGAGCCAGGAATGTATCTTACAATTAAAATTCTGTGTTAACTGCTATCAGTGGAAACAATAGTGAAAATATTACATTGCCGAAGCTTCATTGAAGGGGAGTACTTCATTTTTGTTTCTTTTCCTCCAAATGCTAATAATAACAAAATGTCACCACAAAACTGCCAAATGTAGATCTTTTAAAAAGCCAGCAGGAAGTGGGCTCAGAAATAAAATGCTATGTGATTTAAAAAAATAAATTAAAAAATGCACTGAACTGGTGCAGAAGACAGTAAGAAATAAGAAAAGTAATAATGTTGTGTCAGGTTGTCTTGGCTAATAAAGAGAAGTTCCAGTTTAATTTTTCCTCTGAATGGATAAAGAAGCAGCATTCCATTTCAGAGACCCACCATTTTGAGATATTCAGTATACGTGTGATCTTTTCTGCTATATATAAATATAGTGAAATTAGATAATGGAGGCATTTGCTTTCATTTCTTACTGACTCTGCCTCTAGAAGACAATTATCCAAGTTGTAAGAAGTAAAGATGGTGGGTCTTTGCCTGGGAAGCAATCAAGCCTTGCAATGTTTCCAATTCTGTGAGATTCTTCTTTACGTGTTTCTATTGTGGGTTCTTTGTTATATCTCGTTTACTTTTTTATCAAAGATAAAAGAAAGAAGATAAGAGTTTATATCTGCAAGCAGAATTTATAGGGAGCATTGCAGGGACCAAAGCCAATAAAAAGTCTAATTAGCCAACTAAAAGGATTTCTTCTTTCTGGGTACAGAAGACCTTAAAGAAGTCTGTCTTACTAAACCAGGTATCAATAATATTATGAAAAGAGTAACATTCAAATGTTATTATTGAATTATTGTTATTTATTATTAAAAATGCATAATAATATATAAGACGTTAGAAGAAATAACATAGTAAAACAGTGATCAAGCAAGAAGACACATCTTTCTGCCAGCAAATAGCATGGAAGACTTTGATATTGTATTATTTTAAACAGAAATCAAAGAATTTGCCCATCTCCCTCCAACCACCTATAAGCGGGTATACATGCATTACACAGACAAATTTA
>JAVHNF010068256.1:7320-19657 GCA_034783455.1 Micropsitta finschii | reverse complement strand
GTGTCTTTTAGCATCACTCCTACCTTCTCTTCTGTCTTGAGTCATGCCTGCAGACACTGAAAAGCAAGTACTATTTTATTAGTACTTCTTTATATTGTACTCTTATTGATTATTGTAAGTAATAATATTACCACATATAAAAAATGTTACTGCTGCTGTGCTGTCCTACTACAGAACTGAGTGTCATCTGGTATTCCCACAGCCAGTGAGTTAACAGTGACCATCTTATTTTGTGCCTGTGGAATTAAGAAACAGAAGCTCACCATGAAAAAAGTATGCTAGAGATTTCATTTTGCAGCATCAGCTGTCTGTGGATTCACACAGAAATGTGACCATACAATAGCCTGTAAAGCCCAGACTACTCACAAAGGCATAAACTTACAGCTTTAAAAATAAACATGGGGAAAAGGAATGTACAGGAGCTAATTTAAGAACCATTAAATAAGCCCGAATTACCTGAATTTAAAAAGTGTAGGAGACAACCATTTTTAGTTAAAAGTCTCTGTATAATATGTGCCCAGTGCAGACTGCTTTGGTGGCAATGAATACATACATATAACCTGCCTTTCTGTTAGAAATCTCTGTCCCAGAGTGAATTATTTGCAGCAGAGCTCAGAGCCAAGGGCACAGCCTGGTACATATTTTGCCAGTTTCAAAAGGGTGTGTTATGGTATCGCATGCTTAAATACCTACAAAAAGTACAAATAAGATGCCTGACTGCGTATCTGTGTTGGGTACTGCTGCATCTGACTTGGAAAAGGAGAAGAATTAAACACAGTATTACCAGCAGAGATAAAACTCCATCTGGAAATGGATTCAAAAGACTAGTCCTTAGTAGGTTGCAGCACCTAAATGGGTGATATACATAGGAGTTTTTCAGATCAGAGATCTTTCTTGCATAAGAAAGAATGATGCTTAATGGTTTTGAACTTTTTATAGTCAGTTTCTTCTGTATAGTGAACAAAAAATGTTTAAGTGTCTCACACCTGTTGAAAACTGATTTCTAGCTCTGTTGCATTACATAGATTTACAGTACTCGCCCCTAAATCTGCTGGTGACCTGTGCTGTAACAGAACAGTGATGTTTATAGCATGCCCTCTTTAGCAATCTCAAAGAGCCTTAATGAAAAAAATAAATCATTATGATGTTTTCTATTAAACTTGCAAAGTTTCAAGATAAGAATTCCCAATCTGTATCAGTGCAAAACTGCAATCTTTCACAGATATTCAGTTAAAAAAACGAAGGCCTGCCAGCCTTGAAAGTTTTCCACTGGAAGTGCAGAGAGAGTGAGAACTCTACTAGGATAGTCAGTGATCTAGGCATGTTACTGCCTTTGATGTGGGATCAGGCAGCAGCAATCTGTGTGTCTCACTTCCCAGATGAGTACCACAGCCTTCAAGAAAGTGGCTTTCCTAGTTCCTGTCTCTGGCACTGAAAATGAAGTCTAACTTTGACCCCAGGAAAGTTTTGTCAAACATAGTTTAATTGCTGTATGCCTGGATGCATATGTGCACACACACACGCAGAGTGAGTGTTCTCTGTATCAAATTCCTGGCCAATTCTAGTTCTATGAAGGTGACTAATAGGACCAACTTACCCACCACTGGAAAGTGGCAGCCATGTACTCATGCATACCTAGGCGAACAAATTAGGGCAGGAACTGAAAAGAACTCTGCATGACTTGTAAAATGTCTTGACTTCAGATTTTGTTGGGGTATTCTCTTTAAAGAATTTGCAGTTACAAAAATGCTATGGTATCTCTAGTGATCACATATCATCAGAGCATCAGTTTCATGTTGGAAGAACTGAAAACAATATTTCAGCAAAACATGGAAATATTTTCTAGCAATTAGAAACTGGCAACACTTCCTTTTTCAGATAATTAATAGGCTATATTTCAGAACAGTCAAGACAAAGACGAAGCATTTCTGAATAAGTGACAGGTTTTTACAAGAGTTTATAATACTGTAAGGGTATAATAATGAGTTTAACTTGGAATCACATGATGATTATCAGAACAAGTTTGACTTCCTCTCAGTTCCTCCAGAGTCTTCCTTTTGCAGCCTGACTTTCATTCAACTGTGCAGGTTGTTACCCTCCTCTGGATGCCATCCACTTACTGAATAAGACTTAGACTGCATCCCCTCCTATTTCACATATTTATCGCACGAAACACTGGTTGTCTGGTCCTATGGAGCATCCAGCATTGAAAAGCAGAGGATGAAGAAAACTCATGTCCATTCCTAGCATCATGACTGCCCTGCATCCAGGAACCATAAATCAAATGCTTAAGGTGTATTTCTGACAAAGCCAGCTGAAATCTGAGAGTGAAGTTGCTTTGTCCACTCATAGAATCATAGAACAGTTAGGGTTGGAAAGGACCTTAAGATCATCAATTTCCAATCCCCCTGCCATGGGCAGACACTTCACACTGAACCATGTCACCCAAGGCTCTGTCCAACCTGGCTTTGAACACCACCAGGGATGGAGCATTCACCACTTCTCTGGGCATCCTGTTCCAGGACTTCACTACTCTTACAGTGAAGAATTTCTTCCTTAGATCTAACCTAAACTTTCCCTGTTCAACTTTGAACCCATTCCCAACAAGTGTAAGATACCACTGTCCAATGCATTATAGCTAGAATGAACTCGAGTTACTTGTAATAAATACTACCACATTGGGTTTATAAGCTAGAAATACCCTAAAAGATATCTAAGGAAAAATATCAGTGCAACAGAAAGAGTTATGACAAATCTTATTGGACAGTGCTCCCAACTTTTGGGTTTTTTTTTTGCTTCCTTATGGAATTTTAAGCAAGCCAATGCCACAATGCTTTTTATTTCCTTTGGCTATCAACAACAAAGACCCCCAGAGTGGAAATCAAAGCTTTAAGTGTGTAATCAGTGCTGCTATGCTGTGGCTCTCCAGCCTTCAGAATAAGTGAACTACACTTGTGTAACAATAATAACCAGATCCATTTCATTCAGTCTGTTTTGCTGCTAAGGAAGCACATAAATATCCAGTAATTTCTCTCACATTTCTTCAAGGAGACTACATTTGAAAACTACATAGAAAAAATGGCTTCAGCTGCACTAGATCAAAGTTAATGTACTTGCAGTGTGGAATCTAACCTATTTTAGCAGCCTCAGTAAGAACTGCTGCTACCTCAAACTTCATACCTACACCTTTTTATTTTATAGTAAAACCAGATGAGAGACAAAAGTAAGCTAAAAGTGAACATTCTATCTAAATAATTTCCAAAGACAGCACGCTCAATTGCCCTGCATATCAAATACATCAATGACAAAAATCCTACCCCAAGGAAGCCTACTGACACAGTAACAAACAGCTTTTAAATGTCTGATTTGAAACTCTTCATAGCACATTACTTTTCATTTTGTATCCCCAAGCCTGAGTCTCTGCTGCAGCTCACCACTAGGAGAGTGGGAGACTCAACTACAACAGAACCATCAGTGATGACAGTTATTTAAAGGGCTATAAATTAACTCTGCATAACAAAGTATTTTAAGCTCGACAGCTTTATTCATAGAACTTTCTGAAAGCCTTTTATGTAAATTGTTTTCAAAAGATGCTTCTGTAAACCCAAGTGAAGTTGAGAACCCTGACTAGGGACCCTTACAGAACTATGAACCTGTATTTATTTACAAAGCTGGTAGTTACTGGCTATCCCAACAAGTAAGCAACCACGAGCTTCACAGTGCAAATATACTACTGTTTGTGACCTGCAAGGCACCAAACACAGACATCCAGTCAAGTAAAATTTCAAACCTGAATAAAAGCAGATGTACATTTTGTTGGATCCCACAAAAATTCAACTGCATTGAGCTGGCTTGGATTTGTCTTGATATCAATGACTCCAACAGACATTGGAATATCTATTAAAATAAGTAGCATTTGTTTCAAAATAGTCATATTCCAAGAGAACACTACACATAAATTTTAATACAAGGTTCCCATCAGCAAACACAGGTAAGGGTGGGAAAACATGGGGTTTGGTAGCTTGACCCCTAAGCAGTTTCTTAGGACTGATCTGAAGAACCTTTGTGGACTCAACATACAAAGTGTTCAGGGTTTGGGGGTGTTTCTTGATTCCCTTCCTCACCCTCCCACCCCCCCCATACACATGCACCAAAACCGAGCAAGTTACTTGAACTACAGAAACCACGATGGTGCCATTTCCACGATCTACTAGAGAAGTGATTTTGATTGTGTTCTCCTAAGTACTGTAACATTTAGCAATCAAAACCAGAAAGATTACTAAATATGTAAGGCTCTAGTTGCTATCTTAGTGCTTATCTTGCTTCTGTAGCACTTGGAGGTTTTAAAAGACCACGAAAGGGGTGGAACATTTACATTCAGAATAAGCACTACAACAAAGCAGCATACAGAAAGCTGGTCTGTGTGTTTTCAGGAGCCCCTAGCAAACATCTGCCCATTATCAGTTTCAATTTGGAAATTGCTTTTCTTCAAGTGTCGACAGATAGAAACAGTTATACCTAAGTCGAGAAGTCTGTCCCCAGGGCGGTTCCACTTCCAACCTTCTAGCTGCTGGTGCTCTGTATACTGCAACCTTCGGTCATGGAACACAACTCTGATAATACTCTAACAAAGAACAAAGCAAGCATCTGATGAGCCACAGTTACTCCATGTCTACAAACAGCTTGAAGATAAAGCACTAAAACACTGCAAAATAGCAACTGTGCCAAAAATACATATTTACAGCAAAAAAACTGGTAACCATCAGTATCCCAAAATATTCTGGATCACAGAAACAGAACTGAGCAGCACAAGAGATTTGAAAATGTAGTAAAAATGCAAAAGAGAATTACATGTGATTGCATATTCTGAAGGTCACTGT
This sequence comes from Micropsitta finschii, assembly GCA_034783455.1. Classification (NCBI taxonomy): domain Eukaryota; kingdom Metazoa; phylum Chordata; class Aves; order Psittaciformes; family Psittacidae; genus Micropsitta; species Micropsitta finschii. Next base: position 14,777 of record JAVHNF010068256.1, on the reverse strand, counting down.
GAATTACACCCAGTGAACTGAGCAACACTGGCAGCACAATACCAACACTGCGTAGGCAACACCAACTTATTTTAGATACCGCACACAGAAGACTTCATCTGTTCTAAAAAGCAATGAATATAGTTTGGCCTTCTTTTTTCTTCACTCCCTTTCCTAGTATTTGTCAGCATATTTACAACAAATCTATGCTTGTCATTACTAGTAAGAATAAACAACCTCACCACTTTCCCAGCTATTCTAGCTGAAGCATTAATTTAAAAATACTACACAACTGATGCAGCCAGAAGCAATTAACCAACAATACCTATTCTTGTGACCAGCTCTGGTACAACTGTGCACTTCAGTCATATTCTGCTACAATACAAAGCTATTTGTCATACAGAGGGGGAAAAATACTGTACATATTAATTGCTACTGAACAAACCAACCCCCAAATTTCTATCATTTTTTCCCCCATTAGTCTATAGTAAGGATTAAAGTGTCCAAAAAACCCCAAAACTCTTAAATGAAGTGTCTCTTCAAGATACCTTGCACCACCTTGGCGTTATTTCAAAGCTAACAAGAAAGCACATGAGCACATGTGAGTACACACATGCACACGCACACACACACATTACAGTATTTAAGTAATGGAAAGTTTCTTAATGCAGCATTACAATACTCTGATATGATAAAGTTAATTTCTTTAGACTTTTACACTGCTTTGTCCTACTCTACCTACCAAATGGTTCATCACTAATATATGAACCTGTAAAATTACAGCAGAGACAGAGCCCAAGGCTACAAGGAAACAGCACTTAATGCAGGCAAAACAGTCAACGTGCTTATTACAGCAAGTCAATGTGCCAGGTTGTAAAAGGTTTAATTATACAACTCAAATCCCAGTTTTATGCTTGTGCTTAACACTTCTTGAAATTATACCTGAACAAGCATCCTACGGGCAAGAATAAGGCATGGGACTACACAAGCAAGCCAAAGTTCGTAAGTTACATAGCCTGAAGTATCTAGTGACAACAGAACAACAACATCCATAAAATGTATAGTCTGTAGATTGGATTTCTCTCACCTAACTAGAGATACCTAAACTTGAGACCACCGTTCCTTTCACTGTGTGCTTCCTTTTACTCACCTGAAAGACACAGGCACATAGATGGAGATTTACCTAATCTTAAACCAGATCAGACTGCAGACCTTGTGAAGGGTACATGATGTGATGAGCTCAACTGTAGCTACCTAAAGTTTCAGGAAATGAACCCACTCATAAATGGGGTAAAGCATACGTGTATATTCTTTTCATATACGGTAAACTAGAAACAACAAAAGCATTAGGTTCCACTGTGCCCATAATCTTTTGTTGGTCAGATCAGCTGGCTACATGCCCCCGTGAATCAGAGCCCAATTAACAGTTAAAAACTACTCTCTCCATAAGCAAGCACCAGAGGTTTGTTAGTAACACCATCTAGAGAACTTCACCTTCACCAGTTTTCCATTGATCTCTGGTATGTCTCCAGCTTTCCGATTATCCAGCATCCGTATCTCATAGGACTGACCTTTAAAAAGAAAACACTAGTATCAGTAGAAGCTATTTGGTGTTTAATGCACCTCAAGCAGCGTTTGGTTCACAGGACACAAGAATACCAGTACCTGAAACTTCTTTTTTAATAGCAGGGTTCCCTTTACAACACAGGCATTAATGGAACAAAATGACACTTTTTGGTCCCCTTAAAACTACAGATACTTTCAAAGGTGAAGTTCCACAAGAACTGTAAACATTTGGTTCTCTCTTACTACTTTTCCAAAGCTGTATTCCTTTATTTTTGAAATTGATAGAAGGCAACATACCAAGAACATTGCCTGGTCTTCTGAAGCAAACTCCTGCACAATTTTTAGACTCTTCCTACAACATACATGCTACTCACCCATGTTTCCTTTTGCCCACGTACCTGTTGATTTCGTGTGATTTTTATGACTTCAGAAATAAGCATTTGAAAGAGCCAGTTACTGGTTATCTGAGCAAATGTATGACCAAACCTATCTCCCCAGTGAATGTGATGAACTGGTGTGCTTCAAAAAAGACAAAGCTTGAAGGAATTCACTTGAACTACAGGGATGTTTTCTCTTCTAAGGGGAGCAGCACATACTCATTTGCAAATATCACGTTTCCCTAAATGCAGGACAAACCAGATTTCAAAGCTCACTAAGATCAAATGCACCAAATTCATGACCTTCCACATTACCCTCCAAACTACCTTTACATTCTAGTGTATGCTACACTTAAAAGACATTGACTGACTTGCCCTACAAGGCAGAAGTTCTGCTGCCACAGCCCTGTGATGAGCAAAGGATTTCTTAAATTCCTTTCATTGCACCATAGACTGATGTTACCTCCAAAAATGGGCTGTGACAATTAATACCCTACAGACTTACAGACTTGCTTTACCCCAGCAGCATCTGACCACCGGTAAGACCACTGATGACATAAATCCATACGAAAACCATATGAACCTAGTGCAGCTGAGTAAAGCAATAGATCATTCGTCCTCCTGTATTCAACAGGAGAGAGCTTCTTTCCTGTAAGATCTGTTCAACTACCAGTGCTAGTTTACTCACACATGACATATGTAACTCCATCTGCATCTATAGATAGCTGGTTTTTCAATCAGGCACTGTTAATAGAAGTTTGGAAGTATTTCTCTGCTCTCTCTCATGGTTTATTAGAGAGGGGAGAGAAGAAAACAAAATATCCGACTGACTGCTCAAGAAGTGGTGTTAACCTTTCACAGGTATAAAATAATACTAAAACTGATGATTTGATGGAGGTAAAAATCAAGGAACACCCGACTCAAAAATAGCACGGGAAGTTTTCAAGACAAATGGACAGATACATTCCAGTCTATAGAGTTTTGGATCTGAAAGTGTGCAAGTGCCGTGGTGCTCGCTGTGTGTGGAAGCACTGATCTTAAGTCATCTCTGCATGGGAGCTAGGTATGCTGCTTCCTCTGCTCTTTACTGGAGAGCAGCCGGAAGAGCAAAGCAGCGCTTTGGCAGTACCCTCTTCCACAAAAACCACACAACGGCCAAGTTTGGAAAGGACTTCAGGAGGTCGTCTTGTCCAACCCCCAGGCTCAAGCAGGGCCACCTGGAGCCAGCTGCCCGGGACCCAACTCATTACACGAACAACTGTATCAGTACAGCTCAGTGATGCAAACTGCTCCTGACTTTAAGCTGGCTTCACAAGGGAAGCTGGCCAGCTGGTTTTAGTTTTCCCCATATTTAACTAGGAAAAGGGCATCCCAATCCTTTCGCTTTTTGACATCAGGAAAAGTTACCAAAGCCACTGAAAACCAGAAAAGCATCTTTGGAAAAGCAATCTTTACATTAAGAGACTTTCAAGGGAAGATGAAACATTTACAGTAATTTCAGACACTGTCACTTCAATGGCAACCTGCCCTTCAAGGTGAGATAGCAAGCGCTTTCTTCCTCCAGCTTGCAAACCTGTGCTGGCTCCCAGCACAGAGCTGAGCTTCAAGGGAGGCTGGATCCTGGCACTGAAGAAAGCAAAGTATATTTCTACAGAGCTTAAGGTTTATAAAACTTTGAAGCTTTTTACGCAGTGCAAAGCATCTTGCTGGCCCAGCATCCTGCTGCAGTTGTGCTGGTTTTCTCCTGAAGAGAGCACTCAAGCTACCAAGTGGTTAAAAATAAACCTGACAAAGCAAATGGCTGAACACTGCAATTATGTGTTTGTAAGACACCGGAAAGCACCTACAGAACATCCACTGTTCACACTAGTACAAGAGTCAAGTAATGTTTAAAGCATATTTAGACCAACTGGACACTGCAAGATGAATCACCTAGCAGCTTTATTCATATGGAAAGCTGAAAGCGATGATGATGCTTTGTCATCATGACAGTATCAGATTATATACAATCTACTCTCAGATTTAGGGCTCCAGTACACAGTTAAACAGTTCCAGGCATGACATGCATCACATAATCATGACATGCATCATGTTCACAGTACTAGAAGCATTTCAACTTGAGCAAAAAAAGTTAGCCTACCAAGAAAACACATGTAAAATGTAAAGGACACTAATTCCAGCAAACCTAGTAAAGCAATTAGTTAGGTTAAACAGCTCATCAGACTAAGGAAAATTCACCAGTATTCTGCACACTAAGGTAGTGCAGTGCTCAGAGAAGCACATGATCTAAGATTAACTGTACCAAAACATGCTAGGATATGGAAAAGAAATAGTGAAGGTAATTTTTTTAATTGGTTTTATTTTTTGTACAGGTCATTCTGCAGGACTGTGTGTTCTCATCACACTGCTGTCTAGGAAGAGATTTGGGGTCAAAGTCCACAGGGAAAAGAGAAAGCAAAACTAATGATCCTACAGCATGAGAGCCAAGGGAGGGGAGAGAGGGGAGTGAGTGTACAAAAACACTGATATGGTCCAAAACAAGTGATGAATTATATGAGTTCAGCATACCAGCTGACTAAGATTAGGACACCAATGTCATTTCCAGAGGTGAGGGTGGTTTTATCACATGGCAATGACTATATTCATAGTATTTTAACAGCAGTCAGTGCCCTCTTTGCAGGAAAACCTGAATTTTCAGGCAAATCAACTGCAGGCTATGAGGGAAAAACCAGCAAGACTCACACAAAATACTTACTGCTAATTTGTGATAAATACAGGATAGTGAAATTACACACAAAGGAAGCTGCACTTGTAGGTTTGATTCAAACATAATACCGTTCTGGGCAGATATGCACAGATAATTTGAGAGTGATTACAGTGGCCTCTGTTATGAAACACTTTGTTTAGAATTGACGTTTTACCATTTATTATGGCAGTCTGAGGGGGTCTGTGTGTGCCTTAGTAATTTAATCAGACTGTACTTGCATATTAAGTTTAAACACAAATGCCACATTAATCCTGTATTTTAAGCTATCACTGCCTGAAGTTTGCCTCCTAATAGCTCCATCAGGTTGATTTTACTGGGGGGAAGTGGGGGATGGAGAGGGGTAACACACAGAGGGGTGAGAAAGAAATAAAGGAAAACCAAAACAACAAAAGAGCCTGTAAAAGGGAAGTAATGATGGACTACAGCTATGAGTCTGCAAGCTGGACAAAACAAGATTACTAATAAGGTACCCAACCCCATTTCCTACACGCATTTAACTCTGGATGTACCAACATGTATCAAAACATTAAAAACAATTCCAGTTTTACACTTGCAGCAGAAGCTGCATGCACTGTAGTTATTCCTGCAACATAGGTATACCAACCTTGATTCAAGTATGTCAGAGTTTCATCATATAATTTTACAGCTGGAGATGTTGCAGCACACATAACATACTGGAAGGGTGGATGTTTGGTCTCGTTTTCTTGTGGAAGGCTGGAATCTTCCTGTTTGAAAATAGGCAGTGCCAAAACATCACTGAAAAGAACAGAAATAACTCTGTGAGACCGCTGGCCCTGTTTTGCCTGAAGTTAAAAGGAAAAAAAAGTTGTTTGTAACTTACAAAGCCACAGTGGAATACATACAGCATTGTGTCGGTTCATTAGTGAAACCAATGCGAGCAGTGTCCAAAACACTTCCCACCAAATTTTTAGGCTACAATACACAAGCAGTGCTTTGGGGCCGAACCAGACAATGCAGCTGTGCTGATCCTCTCAAAATCTAATCTGCAGTTCTGGTCTCCACTGAAATAAGTCACTCTTTGAACCTGTCAAGCACAGGCAAGCTTGTCTAATACACATGCAGCTCTCAGCTTTGAAATAATATATTGCTCAAAGGAAGTCAGGTACCCCGTGAAAATCTCTTTCCCCATTTAGTACCATTACAGCTAAGCTATTAATTCTGTCGACACTGCAGAATTTCAGTCCCAGCTTTTATAGGGCTTTAGCATAATGAACAGCACAAAAATCATTCAGCAGCAGCTTCACCAAACAGAGACAGCACATGCCATGATTCACTTCACTTACAGAAGGCAAGCAGAAAAACTCAGAAACCGACAAGTTTCTGAAAAGTAAATAGCACTCCATGCTCTCCGCACTAAGAGCATCACTACGGACAACAAACACATCTGCTTGCTGCAGAAATACTGGGTTAGCAATAGTCATATTCCTTATATACAACAATGCTGTTAAATAAAACTTCAAAGACATCAGTGAGTTGTGCTCAAAGTCTTTCTCTTGCACTGAATTTCTGTTCCTATTAAAATTATCTGCGGATCCATGAAACTTTCTTTGGAAATTAGTTTCTAAACTGATGTAAGGTTTCTCACATCACCTCACTTGTTGATTTAGGTTTTCATCTATATGCCTCGTTTCTTTTGCACTGATCACAATCATAACTTAGTATATTTTGGAACAGAATTATAAATATATCTGTATTGCACTATTATTTATGCACTGTACCCTAACATTTTTAGTAAAATTGCCCTTTTTTTCGCTATTTCTCATCTCTGTGAGAGCCTGCTTTATCTAACGAGAACTCTGCTAATTCCTCTTTATTTCCAGCTCATATCTGGAGAATCAAAAAGTACCAGGATCACAATCAATTTAAAAACTGAATTTACAGCCAATATTTTTGTGTCACAAAAGGTTACAGAATAGACTTGGTCTGTGTAAATACTGGATATGAGAAGTGCATCTGGGGCACCCTGACTGTTCTTTCACAGCATGTGCCACATCAAACTCCACTTGCTGCCTGGGAGAAGCTACACTGACCTGGAAGAGGAAATACTTATGAATGGTGAAAAAGCTTAAGACATTTGTCTGCACACTGTAGACACTATCCCAAAATATCAACTAGAAATAAGACACTCATATGGGTTCCTTTCCACTAGGAAGAAACCACAGAAGATGCTACAAACAGGCATGAAGGCCAGGTTGGATGGGTCTTGGAGCAATCAGGTCTAGTAGGGCATGTCCCCGTCCATGGCAAAAGAGTTGGAACTAGATGGTTAGATGATCCCTTCCACCCCAATGGCTGATACCTTCCAACTAGGTGGTTGGAACTTTGGGTTGTATGATCCTTTCCAACCCAAACCACTCCATGGTTCTGTGAAAGCAGGACAAGGCAGGATACTGTCAAAAAAAGCAGTACAAACCTGCTGAACATCTTAGCCACTTCTGATGCCAGCTCCCCAAACTGAAGCCTATAAGAAGCTGTATTCCTCAAGCAGTTACAGAAGAAGATAATGTGAAATATCCACTTAAAGGAAGCAGACACTCTTAAACCAGTCAGTTTACTTCCATAGAGAAAAAGAACATCACATCCAGAGGTAGGACAGAACATTTCCTTGATGGGTGGACTGCTGCCTAAGGGTGACTCAGAAGAAGCAACCAGATGCTTCATGCCTTGATGTCAGTCAAAAGGGCAGCATGAACACAGGGCAACCCAACACAAGAGGAAGTACTGTGACCAGCAGAGAAGCATCCTCC
>JAVHNF010068255.1:0-15450 GCA_034783455.1 Micropsitta finschii | reverse complement strand
CATGTAAGAATAGCATGTATCTGGGCCAAATTCTCCAATGTATAGTATTTCTTGGCCTTAGGTAATCAGTTGTGTTACTGATATTTGGTTGCCAATGACATACTGAAAGGGAAATAAAGCATGCATAAAGCATCACAGAGCTAAACTCAGTAGTAACAATAAATACCTATTTGATCTCAAATGGACAGTATTCCTGCCATATTCTCAGCTGCTGGAAATCTGTTGAACAGACAGATTTGTAACTAAGACATCAGTGGTCAGTGGAGCTGACCAAGGGACTTACTTTCCTCTTATCTATGAAGATGATCATCAGTGCTTTTGACTCTATTTTTTTGTTGTGGAGGAAATTGGACCTTACTCTCCAGGAGGGTGGTGGGAATGGACTTGAAGTGAGTGGTGAGGTGTACTGCCCTCTGACCCCAGAACAGCCTGCTTTGTTGCATTTCTTCTATATTGCATTCCTGTGCCTGTCCATGCTGATGCTGATAGCCCAACTGTGAAGAGAAACATTGAGAAAGGCATTATTAGCACTTTCCATCTTCCCACACTCTAATGTGGCTGCAGTTCTCTAAGAGCTCCTTTCTTTTCTTTTTAATTTCTAGGTATCTTCTGTCCAGTTCTGCAACATATGCAGTGCCAAACACCGAGGGCCAGGAAGTGCAATCCTGGAGATGAAGAAATAGCAGTCCCATAGCTCCCTATAACAGTCTGTGACACCAAATCTGTAGGACCATGCTGAGCTATTGTAGTTTCTGTTAGTTAAAATTTCTGTATATAAATCTGATTGTGCTTTAAAACTGGTTTGTGTAAGTTATTCAGCTTATTGAACATTTTGGGGAAAGAGAAGATGTGAAAATGTTTCCCTGGTAAGTCTTTGTTACACAATTCATCTGTCGCTGCTCCTTTGCTCAGCTCATTACTTATCTCTGGAACAGAAAAGAGAAATAAAATGGGAAGGAAGAAAACCAGTTTGGAGATTTGTGCTATCAGTTAATGTGCTTTACTGTTTGGAGCTGTATCAGGCTCCTCATGGTTAGATATTGTAAAGGAAGATGGATTGCTGTGTACTCAGCTCCCTAAACCACTTCAGTCCTGATTTTGTCTATTACTGACCTGTTTAACTTGAGACCTATAGGAGTCTGACTGCTTTCAGTGCTTCAGTCCTGCTTCAGGACTGGCATTAAATTAACAAATGCATTAACTGTTCCACACATGGACAATTTACCTTGGTTTTATGGTTACACATTCGTAGTTTGCTATAAACTTGTTATTTACTCAATTGATGTTCATAATGCAGTAGTTTAAGGTGAGCTTTTATCCTGTTAAAATCATCCAGAAGCCTTAGTTTTAATTGTTAGCAACACCCTTTACACTTATAAGTGTAGTTCTAATGTCTCATTTCATTTAAGTATGGGGAGGGGAGGAAGGGAAACCTGACCTGTCAAAGATCTCTACAAGTTTATTTTGGCCTTAGGAAGTAAATAGTGAAATTAAAACAGTCTATTTGGATGTTAAAAAAAACCCATACTTATTTTTAATTTAAACAGTGTTCTGTTTGTTGATCCAAAGGAGGTTATCTTTCACAATGTCTTCACAGTAACATAATCTCTTTATAATGTTCTCTGATTAAATGTAAGCATCTTTTACCTAAGGAGAAAATGTTTCAGAACTCCCAAGATATTTTTCCTCTTTTTAATAACTGGAGCTTGAAGGTAAAAACAACATTGTTTCACCATCAAATTGTGAGGTTTAAACCAGTAGTTAACATTGTAAGTTCTGAAACAGTGATGTGATGATACTGCAATGCATCTGTAAAACTGGAAAATGCAACACCTCTAAGACCTTCTGTACTTTACTCCCATGTTGGTACACCCTAAAATCATTTGTATTGTAGAAACCTGGATTTCTGGCTTATGTAAATTCATTACACTCTTTTGATATCCTCTGGGCAGCTGGCTGAGCTGATCTAGCAATCTAGCAATCTGAACAGTGATTTTTGTTGTCTGCGGAGTAGATCTGTATAATACTAGTATAAAATTCTAAGTGTGTTAGAAATAGTAGCATGGTCACAAAGACAAAATGATCATTGAAAGGATAGATCTCAAAAACATAACAATTATTCTATTGTGATAATACAGACAGCTGAGGAGAAATAGATAATGGTGCAGATGGTTTATGGACATGCAGTAGATAAAATAACAGAAAGATAGGAGCTTTGTTAAGCTTCACCTATAAGAATTACTGCCTGGCTCTGTAGCAGTTCAATTCAGTGGCTAGTACATATTCTCAAGTATATTGTTCATTCATCCATTCTTTACTTCACTGATCAGGAGAGCTGCTTTGATTCCTAGTAAATGAAATGCTCCAATGAACTCAAGGGCTGTTTCGTTGTCATATATGAGCTGTTGCAATAGACAAGTTTAGAAACATCTTCAAAACCCACTTCTTCAGTAGCTCTAAGCAGCTTTTCTGTGTTACACCCTAAGAATGCACTGTGCAATGCTGTAGCTGTCAGCTTGCCGGAGGAAAAGGTCAACTTACTTCTATACAGTTATGCCACAAACTGTCTTTAGCTCAGAGTTATATGCTAATTTAAAGCAAGTCTGTTGTTTACTTCAGGTTGACCTTAAATTCCCTAAAGCATTTGAGTGTTCAGTGGCTCAGTTTGCCAGCCTGCCATCCCTGGCAATCATACTGCATTATAACCTGGCATATTCTTTGCATTATGTAAGTCATTTTAAACGACTGTATGAAAATCTAATCAAAATCTTCTCTAAATCCAAAGCTTCTTTCATTTGGGCTTCAGGGACTACTCTTTTCGTGTTCCTGAATTCTAAATTTGCTCATTAGGATTCCACAAGAAATACACAGTCCTGACTTTGATTCAGTTTTCTTCATAAGAAACCTTCACATCATAGAAAATGTCTGAAGTTAAAGTCTAAAATATTCAGCTACCCAAGAACTTTTCTGCTGGTGAAGAGTTCTGACTAAGAAGTAGCCTTAAAGTTGTGCAACCCTTCAGAAAAGTACAGAATAGCACTTAACCAATTTTACCAGAGCTCATTTAAGATGTCAGTCCATTTATCAAACTGCTTGTGCTTCTGATGAAGGTAAACTTAAAGTAAATTTAACAAGGGAAATACTGTTTTTTTTTTTCACTGATCCATCACTGGGACATGCCAGGAGTGAAGCTCCAGCCAGCAATTTGTGGGGCAAGTAAGAGGTGTATGTTGAACTTTTAAGAAATTATTTATTGGGTGATCTTTTAATGGCTGATGGACAATGGGACTAGGAGAGGCTCTGCAGATCTCTTGGGTCTCCTTGAGGTTGAGAGGTGCACGACTGGCTTTTGCCACCTTCTACTATAGCTACATCTCGTGTTCACTGGCTGGTAGCTGTGTTTCAGTGGGCATGAGGCAGCTTCTCCACCGGATGAGTGATGTGTTGAATCAACTGTGTTTAGTGCTTGGGCAAGAGTCTGCTGCCTAGCATTGCATGAATCAGTGGGTCAGTTAATACTTAAAGGAGTCATTCTATACACAGTTTATGTCCTGTGAGCTCACAGTTTATGTGAGCTGTGGAAAACCTTGAACATGGGGGTATTGTGTGATGAACAGGAGTAAGTTGTTCCTTATCTGACCCTGATCTTGTGTTACAGAGCCAGAGTGATGACAAATTAGTTATTTTCCCATTTTTAGATCCACATCATATTCCTATTTGAAATGAGTGTTTTCATGGACAGTTGCTGCCAAGGACTTGACTGCATATTTGTCAAGGACTTCCGTGAAGCAAAGAACAAGAAATACCCAGTTGCCTGCTATGTTTTGTAATGTATTTTTAGTAGGAGACCATGCTGCAGCATCTTTTTCCAAATTTTGGCTGATGGCAGTATAGGGGCTGTCAGTATATCCTGTATAGACTGCACAGGTTTGCTTATCGAGTTTTCATTTTAGAATATATCACTTTAGAATATATCACTTTAACCACTTCAAATGGTTATTCAGCTAAAGTCTTCTAGGCAGGCACTATTTTCCTCTTTATGTGTTCCTACCACAGTGGTTTTGTCCTTGGTCAGTAGAGTTCCTGACTGCCATTCAAGAGAACTGGAATTGCAAATAACCTCTTCAAGGAAAACCTCACGTTGCATTTCCCATTTGTGAAATGTTGTAAAATTAGCATTCAAGTATTGTATGCCTTGGTCACCTTGGCAATACAGTGTCATCTCTGCAGGCTGGTTGGACAAGTCCCTTCCTGCATCATTTGGCAGCAGTTTGGAAAAACATTGCAGGAAAATTCTTACCTAATGCTGAACAAGGACCATTATCTGAATGAGGGAAACCTCTCAGAGAAGCCTGTTTTCCCTGTCTCCTGTTCTGTTGTACAGTTCTGACTTCATATCCATGCAGCATCACGTTTATCCTTATTTACAAATGCAAGACACAACATTAACAGGGTCTTTCTATCAGAGCTTCTCCCTCGAGCAGATCTTTACCAAACACCAGCTCTAAACCAATTGCTGTATTCTTAAAACACTTTAAACAAGACTTGTAAGGAAGTACCACATTTAGAGAATAACTCTTTAATTATATACTTTGGGGACTGTCTTCTCACTCCACTGTGCCATGAAAGATTAATTTTCTCTTGGCATTATAAAAATCCCTAGATGGTGGGTTTTTCTGTTCCTCGAGACATTGTGTGCTTTCTTTACTGTAATCAAATATTAAACTATGCAGAAAATAAGACATCTGAAGCATCTGAGGCATCAATCACACAAGAGAATAGGATGTGTGAGAAGTTCTAAGAGAAGTCAATGAGTCATAGTGGGAGTAACCTACATTCTGTCTTAAAAGGCTTCAATGAATGCCAATCATAGTAAGTTTTTGCAGTAAAGTGGGTCATAGGGGCTTTGTGACATCCACCAGATATTGCAGTCTGAATGGACAGGGCTGCCAGTTTCTTCTGCTCCAGGACTGTGCTTAGGACCAGTTGTGGTACTGCAGCAGCTGGAGGTTGGTGGGACTCCATCCTGGAGGAACTGCCAGGAGTAGAGGTGTTGTAAAGTTATTAACAGCTAGAAAGTGGCAGAAGCTGCAGAGGGCTGGTTGGGGTTTTCACCTTTGCTTTTAGTCTGATCCCAGTAGGATTTAAGTCCAATTAGGTTGACAGGATAATGGTATCTTGGTGTCTGATGGCTGTAAAATTGTATTTAGCAAGATGTCAGCTGGATGATGTGTTTCAAGTAGTGCTTCCATAGAATGCAGATTTATGTCCGTAGTGGCAGTGAGGGACGAGAACCACAATAAACAGTTGTGGATTGTTTAAAAAACAGATTAAGGGAAATGATTTTAAAAATGAGCAGTTGTCTCACGTGTTACCATGGCTTGCACACAATATAGTAGCAGCAGTGCAAGGTGCAGGTGACAATAGTGGTTTCACTCTGTAGGACCCATTCAGTAGCAGCTGGTTTTGCACATGCTGACAGAAGAATCACTGAAGCACTTTTCAGTGCATCCAATACCAGCTACTAAGAGTCTTCATCTGGAATTTCTGCAAAGTAATCGATATCTTTAGCTAAATAAAACCAAAGTTGGGAAGCATTTTCTTTGTGCAGTCTGTAAAGCTGAGCCAAGAATGTATTTCTGCATTAACTCTGCGCTATGCAGATTTTCATCCTCTCTTCTGTGTCAAAAAACTTCTGAAATAGTGTGCCTGCAATAGAGCACAGTAATAGTGGGAATATATTGTCAGCCACCTGACTTGTGTGGTAGCACCGTGTGCTAAGAGGCAAAGGCAGAAAGAGCTGCCAGACTCTGGCGCTGTCAGATTTCAGCCATGGCTGTGTAAGACGGTGAGGCATCATTAGAAAATGACATTTTCAGTGCTTCATAAAGGCCTTGAAGCACCTCATCAGAGCACAAAAGGAGAATCGGTGCTTAAGTTATTTGCTCTGGGAACTGCACAGAACCTGAACTCTACAACTGAAAGGCACTTAGTAGGTGAGTCCTTAATGTGATCAAATTCAATGTCCTTCTAAGATGTAAAAGCAAGAAAGTAATCCGGCACAGTAAAGCTTAATTGTTCAAAACCAACAACAACCACACCAAACAACTAGGTAAAAATGAGTGAGCAAATTAGAAGCAGTAGTTAAGCGCTTGCAAGTGGTATAAAAAAAAAGTGCTAAAATCAAGATCATGGACTTATCTTAAAAGCATTTCCCCTTTCCACAGCAAGCCTTGATAGGCAGAGAAGTAAAGGGACTGCTTAACACATAAACAGGTCTTCAAAAATGCACATTGTTTCTAGAGAAGGAAACCAGTCTGGCAAGTCAGTGTCAAGCAACAATAAAGTGAGAAGCAATATGTTAAAGCTAATAATAAAAGCCCCATCAGTAAGCTGTATGTAAGTCCACTTGTAGAAAATGGAAGCAAAAAAGAGGATTTCAACAAAAGAGAGACCCCAGGAGAAAAAGAATATTAATTCTTTGAAGTAAGTACTGAATCAGTATTTACTATGAAAGTAGTCAGGGAAAGCCTAGAGTGAAGCCTTTTTTAATATGGGAACTTTGACATGCGGTTGATCTCTATGGTCCCTTCCAACCTAAGCAACTCTATGATATTAAGGGGAAAGGAAAGCTAAGCTGGAAGGGACCTGCAACAATCACCTTGTCCACCTGCCTGACCACTTCAGGGCTGGCCAGAAGTTCAAGTGTGGTATTAAGGGCATTGTCCAAATTCTGCCATGGCCTGAGAGAAGATTAACAGCGTGAGGTTTGTCCTCATGGTAAGGGACAGCAGCTGGGCCCAGTGTGTGGTACCCAAGGGTAGGGACAGCCTTGTGGGCACATAGGCTGCCTTGGGGCCGGCATCCCAAAGGCCTTCCTCCAAAGGATGCTGGGCAGACAGGCAGCTGCCTTTCCTTGCTCTGTGAAACTAGAAAGATGGAAAGTAGTCAATATGGCCCTAATACATTCTGAAAGGCTCCATGACAAATCCACAATAATTGAAGGGTAAATTGTAACATGAGAGAGTACTTTTTGGAAAGCAGATTACAGCTTCTAAGCTCTAGGGAAAGTCTTCACTATTTTCAATGTTATTTTGTCATATGTGAGAAGCATCTTTCCAAAAACATTTTGTGGCCAAAATGTTTCCTTACCAAAACTTCTAGTAATCTAGAGATGAAAAAACATGAAGTCAATCCTCCCTCCTGTCACTGAGTTATTACAGGACTGGCATGTTTTCCAGTGGTCTAGAATCTGCACTTAGATATTTCCAAGCCATGCTACATCCCTTGAGGGTCTGCTTGCAAGGTCTAATCGATCATACCATTAAAAATGTACACTGAGTATGTGAATGTCTTTTATCTTCTTTTACCTCTCACCTGATACAGAGATAGTTGTTCCAGAAAAGGATGAGCTGTGCAGCTGTGGACACAAGATAGCTGCAGCATTTGCTTCCCCTGACTGTAGCCTCTTGTGCTCCTGCTTCTCTCTGTTGCTGCCTCATACAGTGGCTAACTTTAATACAAACTTCACAAACAAAAGATAAATGATGCTGGGATTATAATGGGTCCATGCAAAGGTTCATTCAGTTCTTTATGAATCTCCTCCTCTGATGTGCTTTCAGCAGGTACAATGTCAGTTTTCCTGTGATCCCTGCAATGGGCGAAAGAGGTTTCCATGTTAATGAACCAGAGAAAACATTTTTCAATTCAAATACCTTCTAAAGTAGCAAATGTAATTTGAAGCAATTTAAAATCAGTTAATATGTTTTGAAGATGGAACCTCAGCAGTTTCTGTTTGTGGAGGTGAGTGTCCTGTCTCCAGGTCGGTGTGTCTACAGGAAGCCTGTGTTTGTGCATGTCTTTGGTAGGTTCTATGTGAGCACACTGTAATGTTCTCCCTCCTGATATCAGATGCTGCCCTGTCTACCACAGTGGCAGCTTGCTTAAGGGACATGTGCCAGCTTTGACTGAGGTCTCCTGTGCTAAGCCATTTGATCCTCCTTCATTTGGCACAAGCTGTGCCAGGATGGTGAACTCTTCCTGGTGAAGGAGACAGTAAAAGCAATTCAGCATTCCTATTCGAAGCATGAAGGCGAAGTGAAACAGGATCCCTCACTTCATTGTTCAGTGTGGAAAATTTAGATCCTTCTTTCTCTTAAGCCAGGATTTGTCTCAGGGTTTGTCTCTTTTCTACTCTCCCACTTCATCTCACCATAGCAGGCTTGTGACTGGCTGCTGCTTGGGTTTTGGCATGAGGAGTGGAGGTGACATACTGTAATGAAGCATTACAGTCCTGAGGTGGCTGTCCTTGTTCTGCCATTATTAGTCCCTCCTAGAAGGTTCATTCTCATGAAAGGAAATAGAATCAGTGATTCACTGGACCAAAATCTGTCATTAAGAATGTCACACTGCAACACTTTCAGATCCCCAGGCTACTGGGTAGTACAACAGAAGCCCCTACCTAAGGCAGTCCTGAGAAGGCAACAGCTGAATTCCCACTTCACTTCAAATGGCCAATAAATCTCACTGAATGACAGATGGTTATGTTTCAGGAGGATGATGGATTAAAATCATAGCTGCTGCTATTCTGAGAACCCTGGGCACCACAATGGCTTGATACACACATAAAGGTTAAGATGATCTTGCAGATGAGGATGTTTGGATTAAAACAAATTTTTGTGCTTTTCACAAAGAAATGAATGTAACTTTTTGCATTTTTTATTTGATTTGTGTTGTGAATCTCCCTGCCAGGAGAGAAAAATAAAACCAGAAATAACCCCCAAAAAAAACCATGAGAAAAAAAGACAGGCAAAAATGCCCAACACAAAAACTTCCTGTAATGAAAGCAAAACCTCTGTCTCACAGTTTGACCTTGGTGCAACCATGCCAGAGTGAGGTGGCAGAAATCCATGTTCTGGAATGATTTCTTGCTGCTGAACACCAGAAAAAAAGTGATCTCTTACTATGTTGGCATCACCAAGCAGCATGGTGTGAGTGGAACAAAGCAATTAGTGCTAAGCATTCAGTGTCTGTGTTACAGATGCTTTAGCCCCCTGGCTTTAGACTCACAAGGCTTACACTGGTGAGTGACAGTCTGTGGCTGTGATCTCCACGTATGAGAGCAGGATAACAAAACACAGCCATAATTGCACAGAAACTTGGTTTGGTGGATTTCTAGTGAGTTTTATGAGCAAAAGGTAACGGTAGGTTTATGCTCTATGTGATAACATAGTTAATTTGGTTTTTACAAATGCTATCCCTCAAATGTATCCACTTTTATGTCTGCAATTTCTGTTATTCTGGACTCCACTTGGATCAACTGTGTAAAGCAAGAATTATGAAAGCAGAACCTCAGCATAGTGATAGTTAAAATCACTGCAATAATTTTAATCGTACTCACGCATTCATCCTTCTTTTCAATACAACATTTAAGCCTAATTGCACTATGAAAACCCAATGGTGCTATCTTATTCAGCATATCTTCTGGTTGGTTGTTCTTAGTTACGTATTTTAAGAAGCAAAAAGGGTGGCGCGTAACCAGCTATAGAACCTTCTCTTGATGTTAATCTGTTTATAAGATTGCTTCTTGGTGTCTGCAATACTTACACCTCAAGCTGCCGTTAAGTATTCTGCCAGTGTGGAAATAGCCCCGTTTTGCAAACTAAATCAGTTCCACTTGAATAATTTAGTGAGCAACTTGGAAGGAAAAAACACAAGGGAATAAAAATGTTCTAAATGTTCTGGTTAGACATCTTTCATGGGATATGTTTTTATTTGCACATAAATCCATTTTTTATTTAGTCACTATGTAACTTCATAAGTAGAAATGAGTGAGAAAAATGTCATAGTACAGGCATGATATTCGTTTCCAGAGTTTTAGTCCTATTTTATATGCTCAGTAAAACTGAGGTTGAAACCAAATGCCAAAACCTGGAGCCCCTCCCTGAAATGATACTTCCAACTTTTGCAGTTTTAGCTGCTAGCACTAATGAATGTATAACGTGCTTTTGCTAGAGCCAATGGTTTGTTCCAAAGTGGGCTTGTTTTCTCTAGCTTATCCTGTCATTAGCAGTCCCTCACTTGTTACCTGCTGACGAGTGCTACACGTACTAAATATATTACCATCATCAGCTTCTACCAGTACATGCCATGTGTCCTCAGAGAACTCACTGGATTCTTGACTTTGACCTAAAAAACCCTGTTTACTCAGACAAGATAGTTGAAAGTGTCTCATTGCCCTCCATAAACTTCAGACCAAATTCACACAGTTCTTTCTTGCCGATATAATCTTTCTGATATTTCACCTTTTTAGTTTCTCCATAGACACGTGAATTAGCAAAGACTGGTAAGAAGATTTTCCTAATTAAGTTAATTATGCGCTTCAGAAAGATCTCTGTAGGCGTAGAAAGAAACCAGCGGTGTTCTGCTTGCTGCCTTTTGTTGTCTTCTCTGTTCTGAAATTAAATCAGCTCCTGGGCAGCTGCCTTTCCTTGCTCTGTGGTGAGGTATGCACAGTGTCTCTTAGGGTTAATAAATGGCTGTTCCTAATATGTTCCTCGCATGACAACCATTCCAGTACAGTAGTAAAGTGCATGACCTGATTTATTAAGATATTACAGTAAAACACTTAGACTGCTTCTGTGAGTACCTCACAAGGAATGTACATCTGGAATATAAATGCAGTGGTCTAAGTGTTACATACATGATAGATTGCCCATGTAGAAATGGTGGCATCAAAATGATGTTACGACTGTGAAAAATATTTAAAAAGCCCCCAAATTTCTGACCTGATGGTCTTGTGTAATATTTGTGTGGTTTCATACTGACACCAGCATTCTGCTTCTTTTACAATTCACCTGCTGCATCTCTTTAAATATTCATCATGGCCATCTGCATGAAGCATGCTGGCCGAACTAGGTACCACAGCATCATTTGATATGCATCCTAAACTCTTCTCCTTCTTTCCTTTCCAGCCTCTGGCCTTTCAGGCACTAAGCAGCATTTACCTGGCAAGAGTTTTACTTTCATGTTCTTGGTGGCTTTTCTTGGTAATAGCTTTGATTCATCAGTCCCAATTTTGTCCATTAATAATGTTAGCTTTAAAGTTTATAGCATGTGAGCCATAGGCAATTGCTGCTGTTTGCCTTAGGAGGAGAGTGCTTCCATCCATTTGTCTAAGTAGGGCCTGATTTCTATCCAGAGGTCTAACTTGCAGAGGGCTGCAGGGAGGGCAGATGAAACTAAGCCTTAGTGATTACCGTAAAGGTTTACAGAGGAATCTGATTTCCTCAACAATCTTAAATGCTGGCCTCATGCTTTGATTTTGTTCCCTCTAGGATGCGATACAATTAGAGGGATTAGGCTTGGACTTTTTCCATTTTAAAAGGAGCATGTTTTTGCTTTCACCTAATGACACTTACCCACTAAGGAAAATGTGTGCCTTGAAATGCACATTAAAAGCAAATTAAAAGTAACAGCTGCAGTGACATTTCAGAGCAGAACTGTTGTTCATTGTCATTGCACAGGCAATTGCATGTTAAGTTTGGATAGTACCAAACCGTACATTGCGATTAGAGTTGGTTTGTGTTGCACAGAGCCAAAGGACATGGATAGATGCATCTTCTGCCTCAGAGTATTAAATCCTAAGCCAAAGTTTATTCAAGTCAAACAGAAGTTTTTATTGGCTTTGATAGTAGCTGGGATAGGCCCTGAAGCCCCAGAACTTCAAAGGAGCTTTGTTGTTCTGTGACTGTACTTAAAAAAAGGCATGAAAAATGTAAGCAGTTCCACCTGATCCTCTACCAAGGGCTGTTTCTTAATCATGTCAGATTGCAAGGGAGACCAACATTAATTGGGCATTGATCTATTTGTGGGAACCAGGCAGTATGTTTAACACTGTTAACACTCATTCATGTGGTCCTTTAATTCTCATTTGACGTAAGACTGACAGCTTTTGTGCAAGTTATTTTCCACTTTTTTTGCTTCCTTCTAAAGCTATTTTAATAGTGTAGCTAAGTTAAATGTGCTTATCTTATTTATAAAGATGTTAATCAATATAGAAATCAGAGTCTGTTCATTTGCATCATGCAATGCTTCAATATGAGCACAACTTCTCCCTCTCTCTTGATTAGTACTGTTTACCAAATTCTTTATATAGGGAGTTTTCAAAGTAATGAATGTTGCAAAAGATGATGAGGGGGTTTGTTGGTTCATGCTGTTGAATGATCCCATCTTACTGCCCTTCTGACGCATGCTAATTTTGGAGCTCGGGAATTGGCAGTACTGCTCTTTTGTATCAAGGTTTTGAGCTATATCTCAAAGCATGTGGAAATGTGTCATGTAAACTCTACATGTTAAGCAATATTTTGATGAGTCATGTAATATAAAGCATGACTTAAAATATCTTTTCACAGCTATACTACACCAATCTGTTTCAATCCACTGCTTCTGCTCCTCTATCATATCCCATTGCCCTCTGCTCACCCCTGCATTTCTGTATGTCACCCTCTCCTTTCAGCTCCTACGTAGGTAGGTCGATAGGCCCAGATGCAAATGAAAAGCTCAGCAGCTCAGTCCTGCAAAACCTACACTGCATTGCAGAGTTGGGTCTAGAGGGGCTGAGACAGGTTCCAAAGTTTCCTGAGCTCTGAGGAGTGGGAGAGGGAGAAAAGATTCGTTAACTGTGCAAACCATAGTCCCTCAGCCTCTTTATTCAGGCAATTCTTACCATGAGCAGATGGAAACTAATGGCAGGGTTTACACAGTATATCCCACGTACACAGAACTTAGAATTGCAAAGCAGTTCACTATTGTCTAATAGCTAAGACTGGTGAGTTGAGCTAATATGCTACCACCCCAGCAAGGCAGTAGATTGCAGTGGGGTTGAACCTTCATGTTGCTTTTCTTGTTTTCCCCTTAGATTTTAACACCTTTCAAGGTCACAGTTTTTCCTGCAAAATTTCCTCAAATTTCTGTGTATTCCAGTCTCAACAAACTTGTCTCTGCCTGCTGTTTTGTTTTCCATGCTTTGCACATCTCTAGCCACCCTGCTTTCTCACAGCATCCCTTCACGCATCACCCACGATCTCAGGAGCTTGAGCCCTGGTTGTGCAAATGCGCTGAATCAAAACCAGCCCTTTCCTCACTCATGGCCACAACCTGGGGATTGCAAATAGGCTCCTTGGAGCCACCCAACTGAGGGCACACCTCTGCCAGCTGCTACGAAATGCTGAAGACAGGGATATGTCTCTCACATGAAAGTACATGGAGCTAGGTATCTTTAGGAATCCAAGGCTCAGTGCCTGACACCTTAAATCATGATATTTCTCCTCTGGGTGGGAAGGGTAGGAGGTGAGATAGTTACCACCCACTAGTCTAGTAATAATCTAGCATTTGGAGCATCTACTCTGCTGTCATAGTTTAGTCCCAGACAGCAACTAAACATCACGCAGCCGCTTGCTCACTTCCCCCTCAGTGGGATGGGGGAAAGAATAGGAAGAATAAAAGTGAGAGAACTCGTGGGTTGAGATAAAGACAGTTTAAAGGTAAAGCAAAAGCCATGCACAATTGAACTAAATAAGGAATTCAGTCACCACTTCCCACAGTCATGCAGGTGCTCAGCCATCTCCAGGAGAGCAGGGCTCTGTCACACATAACTTCCAATATGAGTATTGCAGCAGGTTCAGGTGCAGAGCTGGACTTCTGCTTGTGATGCGGAGCCCCATATATCTCACCTCAGCTCTTCCTGCTGCCAGCAAGGTGGAATGAGACAAAGCCAATCTCACTCCACGTCTGAGGTGTTGTAATAAGAAAAAAAGACTTTCTAAGAAGAATCCTATTCTCCTTCCCCAAAATGCCCATATCTTTTCATCTTGGTTTTGGATTTTAGAAGCCTTTTAGCAAATACTGCCTAACAGGAAAAAGGGGTTTTGGCAGATGTGAAGAGAAGGATCAGAAGAAACTTGTTTCACATTTGACATACAGAAAGCGGAGGCTTCAAAGATTTGTTCATGGGTAGGTATCAATTATACTGAAATAATTAGTGTTTTGTGTATTACTGCTCTGACCTGTGCCTCTCAGCAGCCCCTTTGAGCTCCTTGTTAAACTTCATGTCAACTGGTGCATGTCAGCCCTGGCACAGTGAAGCTGTTGACACCTGCACTTAAATACTCTTAAATTTATTCCATGCTCATCTGCTATTCCATTAACCTTGATCAGAAATTCTTCCCTTGACTTTGAAGGGGACATGACCAGGTCTTTTGCTTCAAAACTTAAGTATGAGGGTACCTGAAAATACTGGGTTTGAATGATGCTATGCTGAGATGAAGAGAGATCAGTGCCTATATTCAGCTCCAGGTTCTACTCATGCCTTTTCTGCAAATCCTTGCCCCATCCGTTGCAAATCTTTATTCTTATTTTGAACCTTCAGTCTGCTCTCTGACCTTGCTCCTCATTTTTCCTTAGTATGACAATTTTATAGGTGCTCAGGGAATACAGGAAATCTATGAAACCCATGACCTCTCTCTACAGAGCAACGCATTCATTATTGATTATACAAGATGCATTCTATTCATCTAAGGGCATTTGCAGGTTTTTTAAATTTAATTGATATGCGATAGTAATGAATTAATTGGTGATTGAGATTTGCTAAAGGTTTTCCTTCTAAAAGCACTGTTTTCAAGAGCCAAACAATTAGAAGACAACATTACTGTGTAGCTATTTCTCTTGTCTTGCTGCATGCTGTTTCTGAGACACAACAGGGAGAACAGTAGCAATGTGTGAACTGTTTTGAAGTCAATCCTGTTTTGAAGAGGTGAAAGGGAAGGGAGAAGGTGTTAAATTTTAATTTGGATTATGTATAACTTTAACTTTTACCGAGGCTGCCTCTGATAAAAGATGCAAAAAGCTGCAAAAAGATGCTTCTAAAATAGGACCAGCATAACATTATTAGCTAAAGACTTTTTTTTTTCCCCCACAGTGTGAGCAAAAATCACTGTCTTGCATGCCAAGGACTAGGAAGCGTGCAACAGTTGGTGAGTTTGGTTCCTATAGTGACTGTTAGAGCAACTGTTAGCATCCAAATTGTCTTTTCATCTAATGATTGAAATAGTTCAGAAAAATCTCCTTCCAGAGACTGTTGCTGGATGGGTGTTTATTGTCATGCTTACGTCTATACTAAGGTGATACAGATCAGAAATGGAGTCTGTGGCAGAGCAAGTTTTGCTTGGATCTGGATGTAGAGCTTACCTCCAGATCCTGCCATTTGCTTATACTGTTTTAAATGCTGCAGAGAGATGCATCTGGGGAAAAAAATAACCAAATCTGGAACACTACTTTTCAAACATGCTGAATAATACACTAGCCACAGCTAAATAATGATCTTCTAAACCAGGCAGGCCATTTACAAGTAGGACTGTTTTAACTGTCTCCAGGGACTGCTTCCCCCTGCAT
>JAVHNF010068252.1:7770-25639 GCA_034783455.1 Micropsitta finschii | reverse complement strand
TTGTGGGTCTGGGGCATCACTTGGGGGGCAGTTGTGGGTCTCGAAGAGTGACTTTGGGACAGTTGTGGGTCTGGGAAGTCACTCTGGGTCATTTGGGGGTCATTTGGGGTGCAGTTGTGGGTCTGGGCAGGTCACTCTGGGGCAGTTGTGAGTTGGAGGGGTGACTGGCGAGGGAGTTGTAAGTCTGGGAGCATCATTTGGGGGCAGTTGTGGGTCTAAAGAATCACTTGGTTTCACCTGGGGTAGAGCTGTGAGTCTGGGGTGTCCCTTTCGATTCACTTGGGAGGCAGTTGTGTGTCTGCGAAGTCACTCGAGGTTCACTTGGAGGGCAGTTGTGGGTCTGGGGGTCACTTGGGGAGCAGTTGTGCGACTGGGGAGTCACTTTGGAGTCACTTGGGGGCAGTTTTGGGTCTGAGTTCCAGTTGGAGGTGATTTAGGGGCCAGTTGTGGGTCTGGGGTGTCACTTGTGGAGCAGTTTATGTGTCTGGGGTATCACTTAGGGGGACACTTGTGGGTCTGGAAAGTCACTTGGGGGTCACTTGGGGTGCAGTTTGTCTGGAGCTATTTGGAATGTTACTGTGAAGTGTTTCATTTATGTTTCATCTGTGATGTCATAATGGGAATAAGGATAGGTGGATGTAAACAAGAACATCTTTTCTGAGGCACTGCAGCTTCCCAGCATGAGACCCCTTGAAATAAACAAGTCAGAATTTTTCATATTTTAGTACGATTTCAGCTTAAACCAAAATTTTTTAATTTTTATTTTCTTTGGTTTTGGTTTGTTTTTTTCAGTCACACATTGAAGTAATATGAAATCAAAATTCAAATAGTTCGAAAAAGAATTGTTCTTCAGCCATTTCTTTTTCTAGCTCTGTGCCTGTCAGAGATTCTGTGTATGCATAAGCAAGCAAGTGAAGCAGTTAATAATAAGATTATAAACACAGTGATGGTCTTTGGTGTTTTTAAATCTGAGAACAAACTGACTACCTTGGAGTTGCTGCTCCAAATTTAGCATGAGCTGTGGCTTGAATTCATAAAACTCAGTCTTTGCAGAGTCCTCTGAAATAGTTGAATCCAAGCCATATCAAAGTCCAAACATCAGTGGAAGTATTTAATCTTTGTGCTTTATTCCATATCTACAAAATTGAAGCAAAATATTTCTTTTTTTACAATCTTGTTTTGAAAATAAATGCCTTGGGATTTTTGCGGGCCATGCAGTTACCCTACTGATTTGTCATTAGGAAAATACTAAGTGAGAACTGTGGAAGTCTGGTATGAAACAAAGTTTGTGTAGTGACTGACTCTTTGGTCTGTTCATGTTGAGCGATACAAGACACCTGCAGACAGAAGAGAGGGACAATATGTGATAAAATATCTCTCCTGTTCACAAGCACAAAAACCTGCGATAAAGCTGACATTTCTGATGTATTACAGGTTCCTGAGCCTGACGAGGTTTTTTTTTTTTTTTTTTTTTCAAGGACAGATGAGCACTGATCTTTGCAAAATTGTGTTTATTTATTATAATGAGGCTTTTATGTGTTCCTCAGCATATACCAGCCAATAGGCCACTAGAAAAAATTCTACGTAGCAGGTTTTAAATGTTGTATATGCTCTTTAGTTTGGTCTGACCTTTCACAAGTCAAATACTATAACGTTAACTATTCACAACATAAGCCCGTGAGCAGCTGTTTGAGCAAGCTGTGCTACCTTAAGGTGTGTTTTTTGTGGCACTAGAGTGAAGCTTTATGATAAAGCCTGCTGAATTTTTAACTTTTCATTATCTGCAGAAGTACAGAAAAGAACTTCTTTGTTTTCAATATGTTCATGTTTTTATTTTACAGATTACATTTATAGGCTTTGCTGAAGAGATGGGCACTGCTCATTTGCAGGTACAGTATATATCTGTCGCAAAATAATCTTCTTCATGGTTACTTCTAAGTAATACCTAGTTTTCTAGATGAAAGAATTTTGGTGTTCAAGAAATGAAATACATGCATCTTCAGCATTTTAAACCCTAATTTTTAAATATCATTGAAAGGTTTAAAATAATTATTTTAATATGATTATATGTATTTAAAATATTACATGGATCAGTCTTTGTATTAGAATGGGCTAGAACAGCTTACCTCACTTTATTGAATTGACCACTAGCTGTGAATTCCTTGTGGGAGACCAAGAGTCAGTATTTATGGTTATGCCTTAAGGTATTATTCTGCATCTGAGTTAGATGAAGAAATATTATTTTAAAAGAGGAAGTGTAGGAAACTAGTGGAGTTGTGCTGTGCCATTGTGAGATGTTAAGAATTTAATCTTCCAGTGCATTTTACATACAGTATAATCCATAACATATTTACAGTGCAGTTAAACACTTTGTTTAGATCTTAGTAGACAGAGATTGCTGTAACAGTTTGCCAGTGTTTAAAAATGAAAACTAGAAACTCTGAATCCATTTGTGTTCAGAGTTGTATTAATGATGCTAATAAGTCAAACGTTGATAGTGCTAGACACTTTCTCAAGTATGGGCAAGAACTATGTATTGTCTATAGCCTGGAATTTAGAGAAAATTGGACTGAATAGGTTTATGGAAACTTGCTTTGTACCGTATGGATTTGATACCGTGTTTAGATTGTTTAAAAAGTCATAAATCTTTTATAGGCCTTTTCTGTATTAAGTAAATCTAAGTGTTCCCCAAAATCATGTTTAAATAAATTCTGTCTTTTTCCCTGGTTTTGTAACACTCTTCCAAGTACACTAAGAGCATGTAGAGGTCTCTTGAGAAACATTATTAGCTGAATTCAGTTTTTTTCTTTTTTAGTTGTGTATCTTGTAGGATGTACAGCTGCTTTTCAGTTCTTAGAAGATTCTTCTGTGTGACTTCTTAGCCTCCTCTGGCCCATGAGAAACAGTGGAATTTCTTTTGGTAGAAGAGTGAGCTGGAGATGAGTGTGGACTAAATTAAAGCTTGTTTATGTGAGCTTTATGCTTCAGTTCGAGAGAATAAGTGGGTGATAGGGTAAGAAATAGGGGAGAAAAGAGAAGCTTGACCAAAATAAGCAGCTCTTACTATTTAGGGGGGATATGTGATCAAAACCATTATCATTTATGTGTTAATTTTTTCATTTTGTATTCTCAATCTGTTTGTATATCTAAATCAGGAATTAGCAGCTGTTTCTGTAGAGCTTCCAGATGTTCTGAAGTCGCTCCAGTTGTGCAAATTAAAAGAAAATGAGGTTATATTTCTAAAAGATGTAAAGAAAACATTGGCAAAACCTTATGTCATGAAGCATCAGGTAAATTTTTTTTTTGTTGTGTGTTTTAATTACAGAAGCAGCATATTTGGCTTCATAAAGAGCTTTGTCATATCACACCTTGTCTTGCTTTTGTTTTTGGGCCATCTTGGCCACAGTGGCATTAATGTTTTTATGTTTCTGTGGTTTCTTTAGAATGAGTGTTAGAAAATCTCAAAATAAACTCTGTGTTTTCAAGTGTAACAAATATTTAATTAGGTTACTGATCCCATGCTTCAGCTACGTTATAGTCCTTTTCACTGCCAAGATGAAATTTGTCAGGTTACCCATCTCTGCTCTTTTTAGATACAGCTCTCATCCTCTCAGACTTCTTGAAACAGGGGTGCCAAAAAATGTCAGGTGTTTGTAAACTCAGTGGGCTCTTTCCTTAGTAAAAACTATTTACAATTATAAATGCTATTAATTAATAATTTTCATTACTTTTAATATTATTTCCATTATTATTATGTTAATTATATTATTCCCCATTTTAAATCCTGTTAAAGCAAACTTCTTAAAGCCATATTTACTAATCATGCATGTTAAATTTAATTATTGTATCTGTAAGTTAAAATATACCAAGAAGAAACAAGTATCCTATAAACTGAAGTACTATTCAGTGTAAACATGCTTTGAAATACTGTCTTCCTCTATGGATTTTTAACATTAATTCTTTAATATATTCTTGAATACGTATTATCAGGGCTGTATTCACAACCCTTTTTTTGTTTATTTAATTACAATAATTTATTCAGAATGCAGAAGTTACAAAAAATGAGTGATTTTAACTATCACTCGACATAAACTCTTCCGTTCATTTTCTTATCTTTAAAATATGTGGAAAGAGTTTATTGTTCATAAAAATGCATGGAGGGAATCCTCTCCTACTCCTGATAGTTGAAATCATTCTAAGATGGTTGTGTATGTTTTCTTGTTGCTTTCTTTTCCAATAATCAGCTTCCTGAAGTGTTCTGTGTGATGAGACTGTCTCCTTCATTCCCGAGGATCAAAGTTGATTGTATATTTACCTTGCTGAGCAAGTATACCACAGGCATAAGATATGCAGTGGAAATAAACTCATTGCAAAACCAGCAAACAGAGACATCCCATGGAGAAGATGATGACACTAATCAGTCAGTTTCTTCAATTGAGGATGATTTTGTCACTGCTTTTGAACACTTAGATGAAGATGAGCCTTCAAAGACACAAAGTGCTGGTAAGTTTTTTCATGCTGTTGACATGCAGAAATTGTTAGTTAAAATTCAGGCTGTTGCTATTTCATGAGAAAGTAAATACAAACACAACATTTTTTACATTAATCATGTTTTGTAAAGGGTATTGTGCAATTGAAAAATTAATTTTCACAAGGGTTTATCAACTTATAAACCAAAGATTCTAATGCCAATGTCAGCTCAGATGAAATAGAATCTCATTCTACTTTGTCAGCTAAAAAATACATGACTTTGTCAGTAATTAGATTATTGTAATAGGATAAAAAAAATAAATGTTTGGTTTAATGAAAGATCAGCTCGCATTTTACACTAATAACGAGCGCGGCAATTACCATGAAAATCTGTCCCGTTTTCTGCAGTTCTGTGGAAATTCTTGGGTTTCAAGCAATCTTTTCTGGTTTTTTTTTTTTTTTTCCCCTATTTTTTTTTTTTTTTTTTTTACTCTTCAGGTACATGCAACTTTACTTCTCAAAACCATCGAGATGCTGCTTCACAGACCATCCCTGCTCAGTGTTTAGAAGCTGTTGACTCAAAGATCCTAGTGGGTTCTGCACGTCGAAAGTCATCTGCCAGATCATCTGCTTTAATTGATATTTTGGGACTTAAGGAACGGTCCTCAGTAAAAAATTCAGTTACAACCTCAATTTCTGATCCTTGGATACAAAGAAGTTTCTATAAGCCATATAATCCTTCAGATCAAGGAGTTAATTTT
Source organism: Micropsitta finschii (assembly GCA_034783455.1). NCBI lineage: Eukaryota > Metazoa > Chordata > Aves > Psittaciformes > Psittacidae > Micropsitta > Micropsitta finschii. The sequence goes on along the minus strand of JAVHNF010068252.1, from coordinate 20,408 downwards.
TTCTGTAAAACATTGTTTTCTTCCTCTCCAGCTGAATCCTCTGAGTCAGATTGCTCCAGCCCGAGCCCCATCATCTTCTTAGATGAAGAAGGGTATCAGAAAAGCTTGAAGGCAAAACTCCAACTGCCAAAAATTCCAGTAGTGAAAGATGGTATAGAGGATTCAGACTCAGAAGTAAGTGAATTTTTTGATAGTTTTGATCAGTTTGATGAGCTGGAACAAGCCTTGGAAAACTCTTGTAAAGTCATTAGGGATCCCATCCTAGGGAATCCCTCCCAGAAAAGGAGGACTGTACATGAGCAATTGTCTTCTGCAAGCATTTCAATGAATCCTCAGAAATTCAAGTTTGATCGTCCCACTCTCCCAGCCAATGTAAAGAAACCAACTCCTCGTAAACCAGAATCACCTTATAGCAACGTATTCGATGTCCCGGATTCCCCTCGCCCAGTTAAAACATCAGGAGAAGAGAATGGAGGCTTGTTCAGCCCTATTAGATCATCAGCTTTCAGTCCATTAGGGAGCTGTGGGTCTTCAGAATGTTTATGTCGAATTAATCATGGTGGAGATGGGACAGATCAGAATGACCATGATGCAGTTTATAACAGTTATTCAGCATATGCTGATACTGTTTCATGTGAAATACTGGGTTCTGTTTTTCATTCCGAGTCCTCATCAGAGCAAGTATGTGCAGGAAATGATTCAAAACACAAAGGGATTGCTTTGAAAGAGAAAGAAGGCCAAGCTGCCGATCTCCGAATGAAAACTAGTAATGAGTCAGATAAACAAACAAAATCTAAACATAAGTCATTAATGATTAGAGATAGCATTCAAAAGTTTGCAGCTGAATTAGTTGAAAAAAGTTTTGGCAGTGCATTTAAAGACCTGCAGAAAGGTGTTTCTTCATGCACCAATGCACTTTGTCATTTGGCTGCTAGGTTGACTTCTTCAGTCTTTCAGATGGCTTTTTATGAGATTGGAAGGCGTAGGGCAGTCTCCCTGAAGGAGCGTGCAATTAATGGCATAGCAAACTTTTTGGTGAGCGAAGCTATAACTGGTGCTTTGAAAGAACTGAGGCACGTAAAGAAACAAATATTTACCAACACAGTTGCACGATTTGCAGCAGACCTTGCTGAAGAACTTGTTTTTGAAGGAATCATGGAAGTATGCCAGTTTTCGTATCCATCGACACCTACAGCTGTGCAGCCTTCATCATTTGACTATGAAGACAAAGTGGTAAGATCGTATGCCAAAGATTTGTCTGAATCTGTCATTCAAGAGGCTTTTATTGAATTATCTCAGGTTGATGTCACCTTCACGACACAAGCAGCCATTAGTGTTTCCATGGATAATATTAAATACGTGAGCGCAGAAAGTATGTTAGAATCAACACGGACTTCCACAGTTTTGCCTAATTTTAGTGATCAGGTAGCACTGAAGCCAATCCAAGATTCAAAGAAGGAATATACAGTACAACAAGCTCTGTTTTGCACTTCTGGTGTTGTAAGTTCAATACCTGTGCCCTTAGCTGGAAGAGCTCTGTGTCAAAATCAGGTTTCCTCTGATGCTTATAAAGCAAAAGTATCCACTGGACTGAATTCTGATGACAGTATGAAAATATGCAAAGACTCCCCTCATCCATTTTTCACAAGCAGAAAGAGAGAAGATGAAGTCACTTCTTTCAGAAATATTTACCTGACTTCAGATCACAGCCAAAGTACTGAAAGTACTCCAACGCTCTTACATAACCAAAATGATATCAGACAAACAAATAACAGATCTGGAATGAACAGTAATGCAGAATTAACAAGTGGTTCAAAAGGTATTAACACTTTCTCTGGAACTATGGTAGATATGATAGTAAATGAAGCTTATGAAGCTGTAACCTCATCTAGAATAACAAAAGCAGTAGAAGAGTATACAGGTTTTTTTACAAGAAAAATAGATAAAAAACCTTATGTGCAATATGTTGGTGAAGATCTCCCCAAGAACATGTTTGCAGATCACTTGGCCAAGTATGTAATCAAACAGTCTGTAGGTGAAAGTAAAACTGTGTTATGCAACACTAGTGGAAATTTAGCATGTAATGTGAGCTCACAGACTTATGCAGATATCAGTAGAAAAGAACAGTGTGTGATAAAGAAGCAAGAGGCTGAGAAAAAAAGTAATGTTTCTATAATTGTGGAACAGCAACAGATGCCTTTAAATAATCCATGTAAATTTTTTGTTACTCCAGCAGATTCTGTCCAGTGTTTTTCAGAACCTAAAGATTCTCGGCAGGAGCAGAAGGGACACAGGTTTTCTTCAAAATTGGCACCGTCTTGTTCTGCTGTGACTTTTGCTAGGCATGTTCTAGAGAACTTTACTGATACAGGAAGCTGCTCAGTAACATGCTTAAACAAGCCCTCAAAACTCCATGATACTCAGAAACCATCATCAGAATCTTTGACTTACAGGGAGGCTGATCGTTTTCTGCATACAAATAGCTTTTCTTCAGTGATGCTTGGCAGTGAAGATGCTTTGCAGATGGAAGATAAATCAAGTCTCAAAGATGGAAATACCAGTGTAATGCCTCATACACCCCCACCAACTCCTTTAGTACCGTGTCAGGATAGTTCTGAAAGAAACCTAAGAAAACTGACTAAGAAACTCAAGGGAGAATTAGCAAAGGAATTTGCACCTGAAACACCACCTTCTACACCGTACAATCCATCCATTGCTGGTTTGTCTGCAACTGAACATAACTCTTTGGAAAATGAGGAATTTATGCTGAAACTCATGCAATCCCTTTCTGAAAAAGTGGAAAGCAGTGAAGATGAAAATCATTCTGAAATGCCTGTTGAGAAAGAGGAGTGTTCAGAAAAAACAATTCAGTATGCAGATTGCTTAGCTAGCCATATAGTTTCAATAGCCACTGAAATGGCTGCATCCCATTTAGATGGTAAAACAAATGGAAGAGAAGCTGGTAGGCAGGTTCAGTTAGGTATGCAGAACAAAAGATACGGCTTTACTGCTTTTACAAATCTCCCAGAAGAGACGTGCAATTCTTTATGGAATTATGCAGGTGATATGGCAGGAAAAGTTATAAATGAGGCCAAGGAAATAGTGAAATCAAGGCATTGTAAACTCTGGAGGTTGAAGCGGGTTAACTGTCAGGTGAATTGCCTTTATCTGAGAAAAGGTGATAAAGACTATGGAGTAAGAGAGCAACACAGTCCAGTGCAGGACCAGTGGCTGGGGGAGAGAGATTCATCTGTACTTGCTTTACCACAGGGTTCAGGAATGGCGGGTTTGACTTCCAAGTACCCAAGCTGTGAAAGTGTGACTGACGAATATGCAGATCATATTATTCGAGTTTTGAAAAGAGAAGGTGGTAATATTGAACTGTTAATGGATCAGTATGCCAGCAGGCTTGTTTACAGGTCTATCAAATCAGGCTTGCAGCAAGCTGCTAGAAAAAACAAGTTGAGATACAACATAAAGACATTTCCTGGGCCAAATACCCAGGTAAATGGTAAGCTGGAGCTAACCAAAGTGGTGAATAAAGATGCAGTACATCAAATGAAAAGCAGCTTTCATTGCTGTGAAGACCAAATGTGCGAAAGGGGTATCAGCACTCAGAGAACAGAATGTACAGAGTTGTTACAGTTTTCAGAATCCCTTGCTCACAGTATCATTTGGGATGTCAGGAAGAAATTGAAAATATCGGGAGCATATTTGCCAAAGTCTCTAACAGATTCCTGTCTGTATAGAAGGACTGATTTCAATGAACTCACAGGGGATCTCATTAAAACAAGATTTTCTAGGGCATTTCTTCCTTTCTCCCCAGATCATAAACTCTATCATAGTACAGGCAGTTTAAATGAAAACTGCTACAGTGAAGGCATAATTCAAGCTATAGAACAATATGCTAGGAAAGTAGCAGATGATACTCTGGAAATGGGTTTAGAGTCAGCTGTTCTCCATGTGGCTGAAAACAGAAAGAATGGAGATAGGCTCTCGTATGCTGAGAGACTGTCTCCTTTTTCTGGAACTGTCTATAGATGTTGCAGTATGAAGGAACAGCGGTACTGTACAGAAAGTACACCTCATCATCTAGCCGTGCAAGAGTCCTCCATTCCAGTGAGACATTTTCTTCCTTCTGGATTAGGTGGTGCCTGTCAAAAATCAAGACTGTTTCAGCTTGATATTCCTAAAATACATGTTGATGTAGAACAGAAGACAGTGCTTTCTGACAAGGGGGCTACTGCAGCCATAGAGAAGGCAGAAGGAGAGCTGAGTTACACAAGTCTGACAGCTGATAGCGGTATTGGACAAGATGGAGTCAGTTTTGCTGAAAGCCTTACTACTGAAATAATGACATCAGCTATGACTAATATTGGTCAGGCAGTTAACATAAGGTAATAATAAATTTCTTTCATTTGCTGCATTCTGTACCAGGAAAGGAGTTAATTTGTTAATACAAATAATGTGCTCAGAAGGAATTTTTTAATGTTTTTTTAAAAATATACACTTTGTTTTCGATGTTTTTATTTATTTAAATGATTTAGAACTGATGATATTTAAATTACTTAGAGCTAGAAGAAGATTACCTTTTTCTACCTGTGTGAGCTTGAAACCAAGAATTCTCTATGTATCAGCATTCATATGTTCCAGTAGGTGACTAATAAGTGAAACTTACTATTTCAGCTTAAAATAATCTTCAGACGCTGGCATAGGTTGCTCAGAGAAGCTGTGGCTACCCCATCCCTGGCAGTGTTCAAGGCCAGGTTGGAGGGGGCTTGGAGCAACCTAGTCTAGCAGAAGGTGTCCCTGCACATGGCAAGGGGATGGAACTAGATGATCTTTAAGATCCCTTCCAACCCAAACCAAACCTTCACTTAAGCCCTTGCTCTGAACCAAAGCAGATGCTGAACTCATTTGCCTGTATCCTGAAGGAGTACCCCTATTGTGTTCTGTGAAACTACAGCTGTGTCCCTCCTCTTTATATTTGAATGGTAACAAATTCATCTTTTCAGATCTCTTTTCCCGATGCAATCTTATTTGAAGTAGTTACAATGCCCAATTTAATTTGAAATTAACTTATCAATTATTTTTTGAGCTGTCAGCAAACAGGAAAAGCTTGCAGCTCACTTAAGCCTGATCTAGCCATCTTTTAACTGTTTCTTTGAGCTGGATGGATGCAGCCTGTTGAGACTTTTATGTACAATGCGTGGGATTTCTTAGTCTGTCCATTCATTCTTGCAGTTATTTTCTGCATTGTTTTCCATTTCTCCTTGTGAATCTTTATTTGCAAATTTATATATAAATGAAAAGTGTTTAAAAGTGCAAAGCTATGTATTGTTTTCCTTTCAGTAGGACGAATGGGGAAGGAATGCAAAATAAGTTACTAAAAAATACTAGTTTGAATCATCTCAACAAGCTTGAAAATTTTCCATTCCCAAAGCTTAACTATTACTTGAGAGGTTTGCAGATTAGTAAACAACTTAATACATTTTTTTAAATAAAAATGCAGATTGAAAGGCAGAAAAATACATGATCATAGGCTGAAATGCCAAGACCTCTTTCTGTCTCTATGCTGCTTGTGGTCAGACTAGAATAAGTAATTGATGACTTCCGTTACATCATGATGTTATTAGACAATGGAAAAACGGACATATAATACTGTATTTGTTCTGGAAGAATTCGGGTAGCATATTGAGGAAAGGCCTTCAACTAAATAGGACTTTAGGGGTTTAACTGGACAGCAGAACACTTTACATTTCTGAGTGAATGCATGCAGCTTTCTTATGAGGTGTTGGTCCCTTTCCTGATTTGATTTTGACCAAAGGCTGCTACTAAAGCATTTCTACGCCTCATTGCCAACCAGAATTCTGCTCTAGAGACGTTAGGTTTTGATTCAGAGATTCTTAACAAGTCAGTCGTTGTCTTTGCTTTAATTCTCCTCAGAGGACTTTCGTGTTCCTAGGTGGGCAGTGGCCCAGGAGGTACAAGCTGCACTTCTAACGCATATCTTTCATATAAGCTGTATTCTGGAAGGCAAAATAGTGGAGTTAAAGTACCTATACAAGCTTTTCTGCTTTAAACACAGCAAACTGAAGTTTATAGCATTTCATTATACCAAAATAAGGTACTTTGTTAGCCGTTGTATCAGCACAGCTCTTCACTTGTATTCGAAGTAGGTGCCCAATGGTGCTGCATTCTGCCTCTGCGCTTAATTCTGTTAGAGAGATATGGCAAGAGAAGTATGGTGAGAAGCTACCATCACTTACCTTCCTATATCTTTAAAATCTGTTCTGTTGTTTTCATTGCTGTCAAGCAACATAGAGGGCATGCCGTGGAGCATGATAATCAAAATGTACTTTGAGTCACAAAGATGAATTGGCTTCAAATGCCTAAGACTGTAGATAATGGAGGAGTAAGAGCCAAATGACAGAACTTAATACTTCTGTGGGGTATGTGAATAGTTTTGCTCAATGATCTTGGCTTTAGATCTCAGCTGGCTGCTACTCATTGGAGGCTCTTCAGCTCAAGAGGCAGGTGGTTAGTTTTGTGGTAGTTTGGAATGCTTTGAAAAAATTCATACTCTCTTTGTTGCAAAGTGTCCCATCATAACTGCCTCGTCAAGAGCTATGATCTTATGCAGTATATGGAAAATGCCTCAACTATCCTTCTGCAGCTCTATTTTCATTGCCCTGTTGTGGGTTTAAATATTTCATTGATTGAATTTAGGGGGTTTGGGGTTTTAATTATTATTCTCTATTACTTTCTTTTTCCATGTTCTGTAACACTGCAGCTGTACTGAAGATACTGAGCATGAAACAACACAGGTACTACGGTCTTGCTGGTACAATGATCACTGTGGGCCACAGTGATTAAATGTCTCTGACAGTTTAGAAATGTTGTGCATGTTTTTCTGTTCTGAAACTCCACTTGAAGGTTTGAGTGTGTTTTTCAAATTAGTTTTTAGTGTAGGCTGCCTGAAATCTGCATATAGGCTAACTTGGGCCATTAGCTCATGAAACAGACTTTGGCAAAAGTTGAGTAGTTTTATGAAGCTTTGAGCCTGTGTGCCTCTGCTTACTTACAGGGTGGGTTTTTTTCCCTCTGGTTATTTATCTATGGCTACAATAAATGCACTTGCCAAGTAGTGCATTGATTTAAGAGGAATTTTATTAGCAGAGCGAGGTAGCAGGAAAGGCAGTGAGTAGATCCTGGGGAAGGGGAAGCAGCTGGGGTTGCCGGTGGCTGCGGGATTTGTTAGAGCTCAAAAATAAGACTTTAACGTCTCTGTTGTGAATGCTATTTTTAATGTTCTGGAGAGGAAGCAGATGGAAACAGACTTATCAGATCTGCACAACATGGAAAGATAAAGAATAAGCCCATTTAAAGCAACACATAGTCTTTACGGGTGGATCTCTCTTCTGTAACAGTCTCCATATGGACACACATGCAGCCTCTGGCTGTTTTCCATGTGGCTCCTGAACTCTGTGCTTTATGTATGATCAAAGGAGGTTTTGACATGTGTTTCTGAGCACTTGCTGTGTTGTGGCTTTAAGTGCTTTGTGTACAACTATCAACTATACCATGCGTCTTTATTGGGGTTGGTACTTCTTAAAGTGCAGGCCTCAGTCACTGTTACCCCGCTCATGAATAAACAGGACTCCTGATGCTGCTGTTTTAATGGTGGTAGTCACAGCTGGTCTGTCTGATCCAAGGCAGTGAAGTCCTAAGTATGAAACCATGCTGAATTAGGGATGAAGCAGTGATGGTACAAGAGGATTTGGAGGACTCTAAACCAGACTTCCTAAATATTTCCCATTTACAGTGAGCAAACTCCTTCTGAACTTCCTCATTTCTTAGACAAATTGCCCACTGTAACCAAGAATGCAAAATCCTTTTGGATTTGTTTTCATAGATGACCATTTGAAGTGAACTATCTGGAATAACACTTCACAGAAATAAGACACGAGTAAGATTCAGTTCCCCACAGTTAACTGAAATAAGATACATAAGAAGTTGTTCCACAAAGTGAATTGCAGCTGAAGAAGTCTGCAGCATGTGCAGATGACATTGTGATTTACCAGTTTGATAGGACTGTACTGCAGCAAATAAGATTGAGAGATTAGCCTGGTCTTGAGAGGAATACAAATCCTCTTTAGAAAAAAAACTGTAACCATCAGAACACTTGCCACACTTCATCCGTAAGAAAACACCATCAGAAGTAGGGAGTTTCTCTCAAGACACTAGCAAAACCCACTGGATCTAGAATGCAACAGTAAAATATACCAGGCAGTGCTGCTCATTGCTGCCAACACAGACAGGAGTTTTGTGTTCAGCATTGTCTGTCTCATGCAACTGAATTCTGCTCCCGCTAAGCTTAGAGGATGGTCAGCTAGCACAATGCTGACTTACCTGAGATGGCCACAAAGCCCCATGCAGGCTAGTAAGTGAGTTGAACAATCACCTCCTAACATGGCAGTATTTTCAGTGCGTGGTCTGATGCACAGTGGTTTAGTGGTGCCCAGCGGGCATTTAAGATGGTCTCTGATCAATAAATTGGACCCAAATGTTTTCAGAAACAGTAGCATCATATAATAATTATCAGCAAGACTTACTGTATTACTACTGTGTTTTAATGAATCTAAATAGTTCCACTATATACTTTAAATACACTTTTATTATGAATTCAGTTGTTTTTCACTTGTATGTGAGTATATAAACAATACTATATACAGTACAGGCTAGGATGGTTCTTGTACCTGTGAAACACTCTGCACATTGTAATGTGCTGTCTTGTGTTTAAGATATTTTCTGTAAGAACAGACTGGAAGTTCTTTTTCACTGATGGAAATTACATGGGGTATTACTGAAAACAAAGCCCAAAACTGACTTCAGCAGAATCTCTCAAAACCCATTTCCTGGCATACCTAATTCATTGCACTAAATTTCTTGCACTAAGTTGAATGTGAAGTCTGTGCAGAACAAGTGAATATGAGATAATCATATTCAGCTTTACTCTTCAGGATGTCTCTCAAACTGCGCCATTATCCCTCAGCCATTTCTGAGATCTGGTTCTCTGGGCTGCAGTGATGTAATACAGACAATTTATTTACTATGTAATTATCCATCTGGCCTGGAAAGGCACTGAGCTTCTCTTTAAAGCCATAGGTTAAAAAGTAGTCTTTTCCACAATTTCCCACAGAGAGAGAGTAAACCACTACTTCAGAAATTAGGTGTACAACCTTTTTTTTGGAAACTATATATTTATGTCCTTTCAGAAAGCATGTTTAGCTGAACTTTATCTTAGTCTTTTTTATCATGTTTTCTCTGCCATAAAAAAGAGCTGTCTTCAGAGTGGGATTAACTTCTTGGAAACATATTCCATAACTTCTCTTCACATTTTGCCAGCTGCTCAAATCCAGTTGTAAGGTTGTAAATGTTACATACTATCACTGTTTACAATATGATCTATCAGCAGTCCTGTTAAAGTAAAACTGAGCCTCTTTTCAAGGATTCATAAAAACTGATGCTAAAACCAGTTTGTAGTTGAAACTGAAATTGCCAGGCCTGTTCCAGCCTGGTGTGCGTTTTATATCCATTAGAGAAAAACAGAACACTGTAAGCACACCTTGAGTATAGAAAGAAGATGAGGAAACTCGTGTTTGTGCTAATTTTAATAGGCATTATCAGGGGTACATATAAGTTTTACTTCCAAGTGTTGCAGTCTGTCTTGTGACCATACTGTTCTGTCTTGCTGTGCTCTACAGTGGGTTGCCTGGGCTGTGCTATGGTTCACCTGCAGCACAAACTTGCTGCTTCTTCAGTGTGCCTCTAGTGTTGCCTATACTTATGGATCGCTTGTCTCACGCTCACCTTGGCTATACCTTTCAGCAAGCAGTGCAGACCAAGAGGGGCAGATCTGTTCAAGTACAATGCCTGTCACTAAGGATGCAGTGCCCAAGCTCTGCATTACAGCTGCTCTTTTAAGCCAAGTGCCCTTAGCAGCTGGAACTTGGTAGGTGCACTCCTGGTTCAGCTATTGCAGCACTTGGCCACAGTGGGAGCCAGTAAGGATGACTAAGAAATTTGCTTTGGAAGCCCATTCCTGATGGAAGTTAAATCTAATGTGGACACACCTTATACTATTCACTCTATATAAGAATCTACGCATGGATGCTCAGCCACTGTGTATCACTTTCCATGCAGTCTGGCCCATAATGGTTGTGTACCCAAGGCTAATTGTACTAGTGGTGTTATCAGGGATCTCTCAACTGAAAAGGAGCACACATCCCTGTGTGCAGCTTACGACTGTGTTAACTAATAACTATTGTTCTGACATTTTACAGGCCCTGTGAACCATCATGGAAGACAAGTGGTTTCTATGAGTCTCTGCACCAAATTGGCTTTTATACCTCAGCCCTCTTCCACTGAGGACGCATTTCTTATCCTCCAAGAAAACCTCATCCTCCACGGTACCAGTATATTAATCCACACTCTTTGTCACCATTCAGCTGTACCAGGAGACCAAGAGGCTCATGCACTTTCCCTGAGAGGGTCCTAACTCCTCAGTGTTGACACACAGCATGTTTTCTGTCACCTCACTAAGGAGAAGGATGCCATTTTGACAGCCTTTCTGCCAACAGGGCAAAGTGCTTAGTGCAGGGAGCAAAGAGCTGTGAGCTGCAGTGAATTGTTCACAGGGCAGGGGTTAACAGGCTCAGCCTTGTTCCAGGCTGTCTTTTTTCAAACCTGCCTGCTTCCCTTCTAGCACAACTAGGCATCAAGCTCACCTGTATTGTTTCTGTTTCCCTGCCTAAAGCACTGATCTTTTCTCCACAGCAAAAGTATGCTATATGCACAAAATACCCTGTACCATACAATGGCACTTAAAAGGACCCTTGTATAGTACAAGGCATAAGCAGTATGTTGCTTTTTATTCAGACCATTTAATCCTCGTAAAGGTCATCCCTGTTCTACAGGACTAAGAAAATCTTTGTGGAAAAGCACTGCGCGTGTATGCTTGAAGGCTCCTCTTTAGCCTCCACCAAATCTCTACAAGCTTCTGGGCTTTCCTCCTTACTGCTGCCAGCCTTTTATCTGTGGAGATAAAGTGTTCTTCCAGATATCTCTCCTGTCTAGCAGCCCGTATCAACCCTTCTATGTGGGCTGCCTTCTTGGCAATAAGCTTGCTGTTTGGGAGAGGAGTAGGAGCAGAAAAGATTCTCAATAAAACATTGAAACAAATAAATTTTTAAGATTTATTTTTACAGTTTTGGTAAGGATCCAGCTAGCCTGTGTGGGGGGGAGGGCACTGTGAAGAGATTGTTGGCAGCCTTGTTGGCAGCCTAGGCAGCCTCTGCCAGGGCCCCTGCTGTTCTGCTGAGGCCAGACAAGTGGCCTGCCATAGGGTCTTCTGGGGTGGGAGACAGATTAGAAAACACGGCCAAGGAGCTGCTCTCTTCTTGCTACCCATGACCATCTTCCAAATGAAGCTGATGAGACAACCTGGTTTTCTGTTGTTCCTTCTTTTATATGCAATATTTTGGCATTCAGCCTGGTGCTGAATGACCCACACTGAATCTTATGTGCCAGCCTGGGAATAGGTGAGGCTAAATTCTCAGATGTGTTTGTGGTTCTGGTTTAGTCTGAAGACACACACTGTTGCCCATATCTGCATCTGTCTTAGTGGAAACTCAGCACCAGAGTTTGTAGTAAGAATCTTCAGTTTGATGATCATACCAAAAAAAGACTTCTTGGAGAAGGGCGTTTATTGAGTTGACTTACTAAGTACTGCTAAACATCCTTCAGTGTGGAGAGGGAGTGGATGGCAGCACTCCGTGTTCAGTCTGGATGATCTCTCTGTTTTGGCAGTAACTCAGAAATAAAAACCTGGATTGAGCTTTCCTGTAACTGTGGGAAACAGCAGTTGAGATGGTCAGAGTCTGCTGGAGGAAGGATTTGATGCTAATGGTCCATTCCTGGTTTTAGTTTGTTGCCTGCTCTGGAAGGATTGGATTGATTCCTTTTTGCTGTTGCAAGTATTGCTCCATCATTAACTGCAATAGCTACATCATCCTTTAGGGAGACATCTTCTGCTGGGCATTGCCCTTAGTCTTGTTGCTTCTCAGCCAGATCTGGAACTGAGGCTCTGTGATCTGCTGCTCTTTCTGGTGGTAAAATACCTTGGGTAGGCATTGTAGGAAATTCTGCTGATGTTCCCTCTACTAAGGAGCTCAACATTTGGGATCTGTACTGTGGACAGGCTGTCCTGAAAAAGGATATGAAGCCTTAGGAGCTTGCAGTAGTCTTCTGTGAGAGAAGGTGGAGTGTGGAGAGCAGGAAGATTGGAACGGGATAGTAATTGGTGCTTCTTCTGTACCAGATGATACATATTTTGTGATGTTAATCTCCTAGGTGCTAACAGCTACTTGCTTTCAAACCATCCCATGTGTTCCCAGGATGTACCTAGTGTTGTCATTTCCTCATGTCCCAAGCAAGCACAGCCAAAGCAAAGCAGTGCAGCAGGGCTGCATCTTCATTTTACCTTTCCATAAACGATCTGAGGGTACATTGTTTATGACTGAAGCAGAAGGATGGGTGATGAAGATGTATTTAAGGCCTTCTGTTGCCTTAGTGCC